>VZSV01000128.1:933150-957922 GCA_013398735.1 Nothocercus julius | reverse complement strand
TTTTTTTTTTTTTTTTTTTTTTTTTTTTTTCCCCCCCTGCTTGCCTTTAAAAGAAAACACACACACACAAAGAAAAGGTATCAGAATACAGGTAAGCCGAAGAAACTTACTCAGGCACATTTTTTTCCTCCCCAAAAGGATTAGTACTCTGTGTTTCATAACTTCCCCCACCCCTTCACATGCAAGGGACTGTTCAGAGGGATTGTGTTACTTTACATATTTTACAAATTACATATTTAACATACATATTTGTACACATATACAAAGTAGAAATAGATGACAGTGCTCGCAGTTCGCTGCAGCATGCCCAGGCTTATATCTTTATCAGGGGGCTTACAAACAAGTACCTCTGTTCTTCCCTACCCACGATTGCTCTCTCCCAGTAGCTGGTGGCTACCACATCTGTCACTGAAGTTTCAAGACTGTTATTCTTTCTTTTATATTCTACGAAGGTGGAGGGGGAAGAAAGGAAAAAAAAAAAAAAAAAGCCTAAATCCACACTCACAAATCACAGTTTTGCAATAATTTTCTCACTCAGAGGAGATGTACTTCAGGTAAGAGCAGGATCATCTACTAGGAGCAGTACCTCTCATGAAAGCTGCAAATACCAAACAGGAACAGCATAAACTTAATGACTCTCTATCCACACCTGCACTTGACTGAAACTGTGCACTCACCTATGAAACACAGAAACAGACTCTGGCACTAAACCAGTCAGCCCCCCTTAAATTTGCAACAGCAGAAGGGACAGTATTTCCTTGCAACAGCAACACCTCTGACAAAACCAGTGAGAGCAGGCTTGTTCTGGTGTTCTTCAACAGCATTGACTGGGTGCTCCTTGTAGAGCCAGCAGCTCCCCAGATGCATCCTCAGGAAGTGAGGAGGTGCCTTTGTATAGAGGGATGATTGTCCCTATGCTGGAATTGCCAACTGGGGAAGCCACAGGGCTGAATTTAACAGGGGTGTGCAAACAGGCTTTACGCATAGCTTGAGGTAAATCCTGCCATGCCTCCTTTTTTCCATCTCTGACTTGGAATTGAAAGTCTCAGCTGAAAGCATTGTGCATTTTTACAGCACTGTTAAATATTCACCACTGATACTGTTACAGAGAAACAGACAGGGAAACATATGATGAAAAGAGATGCCCATATTGGCAGAAGATGCCTAAACAACACGAAAAAATATACCTGTGTAGACAAAAATAAATAAATAACCACATGAAGGAAAAAAAAAGTTAAAAACACTCTAGGTGTTCACATGTTGTATCATGGGCATGTAAAACTGGAAAAAAAGTCTATTTGCCACCTTTGCATGGTGGTGAGCCAGCGCTAGTTAACCCATCCTTTCCATATTCCAAACATGGCCAGATTTCTGAGGGACTAATGACTTTTCCTTCATCCAGAAAAAGCCAAGAATAGCTACTCTTTTACAGTTTCCTATATGAACAATCTCATTCTGTCTGAAGGGTAACCTTTTGTTTGGTCCCCTTTGAGGTGGGCTAAATTAAACTGCAGAAACATAGCCATTGAAGAAAAAAAATGATAAAAAAGTCCCATTGTGCAAGGCAGCTGAAAAAGCTATTTCGGTTCAAACCCTCTCCTACTTCACAATAGCTTTCTCCTGCAGGTGAACTTCTCCGTGTTGGTGGAATTGATGGAGGATGTCCGTACACAACCCAGTGCAGAGCCCATTTGCTCCTGAAGAGGTTAGACTAGGCACAAGAAGCAGCAAAGGTGCATTAGATCGGCCCTCTCATTCTGTCATGGGCTAATATTTTGCTGCTACAGTATAACTGTATTGCTTTCAGTACAGAAACTGGGACACTGCTTCGCTGCTTGCCACATTTGCCCGAACTGGGCTCTGCTCTCTCCCTAAAATAATCATTCATCATCTTGGTAGCTAAATGTTCTGCTTATGTAGTACCTACAAGTCTGTGGCTGAATATGTATCAACAAGCTGCCTAAATAATTAAAAGCTTTCCACTTAGCAAAATTTATTTTAAAATAAATAAATAGTTAAAAAAGATTCCAAACCAAATGCTATCACAGCATTCCTTCTGGCACTTCTTATTAACAGGTATGGCTTTCTCCAGTGGCAGGAGGGGCACAAAAGCCCAGTGAATAGGTTGCACCTCTAAAGAGAAGGAAGAAAGAACTTTGCAGCAAATTTGGCATGTGACTTTGGATAAATGTTTCAAAGCTTCCATCTTTCTATCTGTAAAAGAAGACTAATGATGCAGTTTGGCAAGGCAGTAAGATATAGCAAGAAGACAAGTTCTGCCTAAGAGCTCAGCATTATTACTATTATAACTTCTCAGATCAACTTAATGGATTGCACAGGTCATCAGATCCTCAGGGAGAAGCAATGAGGAACACAAGTATCACTGCCTGCCCCACAAGTGGTGGAGGTTTAGGTTTACTCAAGTTTTCTTCTGTTAAGCACAATTAGAGCTTCGCATCTACTTTCAACTCTATATTTTCAGAAAGTTGTTGCATAGAGGCAAATTCAGCAGGCCAGAGAACTGCAACAACTTCAACTGCTTCCTGCCCACCATTCCCTGCCCGGGAGCTCTTGGAATCTTTCAGCTACAAAGCCCGGGGGGCTGTGGCTTCGGCTACATAGTTTCTTTACTTACCCACACAAAGTCAGTTCTTGTGACTCACAGAAACCCTTTTGTGTGAGTGAGTGTGTGAGAGGGTGTGTGTGAGAGGGTGTGTGTGAGAGGGTGTGTGTGAGAGGGTGTGTGTGAGAGGGTGTGTGTGAGAGGGTGTGTAGTGAGGATTACTGGTTTTTGAATCTACAGTGAGGGAGCACAAAAAAAAAACCCCACATACCAACAACAAGAAAAAAAATAAGACAAAGAAAAGCTTAGCTACTTATATTATAGTCTCATGCATTTGACTATGTATTTACTGTCAGAACTTGTCGCAGTTAATACCTGAATCTCTGCCAAACTGGTGACAGACAGAATATGATCTAACTTAAGATATATTTTTTTTGCGAGGTGACAACTGCTAGTCTGTAAATACTGTGTACAATAATAGAAACAGTAATTTTGACATAGGTATATGTTTCAAAAATATTTGAAGTTTCTCTATATTTTTAATTCTCTTTGCAATAAATGCATGATCATTGATGCCAGCAGTTGCTTCATCATATTTTGAGATGCACAGATTTCAGGAAATACTTAGTTCATTGCATTACAAAATACATAAATATGTTAAAACCATACCTTGTTGCCTGGTTGTTTTAGTTTTGTCTGTAGCTCCTAGTAAAAAAAGACACAAACCTGAAATTTCCAAATACATCATGACACAGGACACCAAAACTAATCAGAGCAAAGGAGCAAGTGGAAACTTGATAAATTTTCCCAACTAATTGCAAGGTACTTCTCTCAATGAGACAAACACAAGCAAACAAGACTGAAGCAAATTAAAAAGCTCCATATTTAAGCCTTCCATTTCCTATTTTCCCTACATTTCATAGCACAATTTCTTCACCACCACGTTTTACACAGCATGTTTAAACTTAGACATTTTTAAACTTCAAAATGATCCACATATTGCCAAGGGGCTTAACCACCATATGCGAGGCAACCTAGGGCATTCTCAACACTTTCTCATTTGCACCTCCTGGAGCCCAGTTTTTCAAATGACTACATCAAAATGATTACATCCCTCTGCCTTTCATGGTTGTTGCAGTTTTACCAAATTCCCCTGCCTGTCTTAGAACATACTGTGAGACAGTGCTAGATTATGCAATAAACTTCCTTAAACCAAAGAAACGCTACTCAAAAAAATGCCGCTTCATTGTCTCTGCTAGGGTGCTGATCCTATTCAAAAGCAATGAAAAATTTTGTTCGTTATTGTTTTTATACAGATGTGTATTGAAGGCTCAATTTCTACTTTGATTTCTTTAAACTTCCACGCATTAAAGGAGAATAAATGTACGTTCACAGGATGGTAAAACACAGACACTAGAAAATCTTAGGCTCTAGTCAATCCTATTCAGCTTTTTTTTTTTTTTTTTTTTTTTCCCCTTCACTGAGCTTTGCATAAAGCTAACCCAAACCCACATGGATTTCTATAATATCCAAAAAGAATGACAATGACTGATGTGATGTAGGTGGAAACTGCCTGAAGAAACCTAAATTGCAACAGGAAAAAAAATTGACATTTTAGATTTTAAATGTTACACAGTTTTTATAAAGCTTCAGTCAATTTATTTTATTTATTCTAATGAAGAGCATTACAACTGCTTTACTGCACTGAAGCAAGCATCGATCACACCATTAATCACACCTTGTGAATAGTCACAAATCAAGTTCTAACAGCAAGCACTGAATCAGGAGCAATGAAGCATAAACTCCTTCACAATTTATGATCTCTCCAATTGCATCTTTTCAACCATTAAATTGCAAGATACCATAAATTTTTATCTTCTTCACTTCAGTCACATTATTGATTCTGCCTTGTGAAATATAGAATAGCTGTAAATCTAGGCCATTGAATTAAATTTAAAGTCTTGACTTCGGAAAAGAAACCCAACATACTGCCATGGCTGTTAATTTACACTGAGGAACAAATGATAGAAACATTAAAATTTAAATGGGCAACAGGGATTTCAAACAGCCATAGTTCTGTCAATCCTAGTCCTTGTCAACCTTGAGGGCTTCTATTTTAGCCAAATTTCAGAATGCAAAATATAATAAAACAGGAATTCCAGGTGAATGCTGAAGGGACCTCTTGCAAACACGTAAATAAAGACGAGGCTAAAATCAAATCTATTGAATAAATGTTTAGCCCTAAAGTCAGCTTTAAAACAACTTCACTGAATTCAGCACAACTTACTTAACAAAAAAAGTGAAGTGTTTCAACATGCAAATAAAATAGGCATGCTAGTGACAGCACATGTATAGTCATCAAGTCCCTGGTGAAAAAGGAAATCACCTTAGTGTATCTGCAAGACTTCTGGACGGGGTTTAGAACAGTACAGACAGGCTCTTCGAGGAACCATGTGCTCATTAGAAACCAAAAGAAAGATCCATGTTGGTGAAAGATTCCGTGGATAGGTAGAAAAATTAAATGGAGATAGAAATGGAAGCTCCCCAGAACTAGCAGGATGTTAAAGCAGAGCCAGAAGATATCATGTGCTGGAAGAAAACAAAGGGTCTGACCTAGGTTTCCAGAGTACCTGTACAGAAGGAAGAGCTTCCTGGCATGCTCATGGGCTGCACAGATCAGAACTGTGCCATGTCAATGGCAAACACTAGGTGCCCGCAGCTACTACCCCACATGCCCTGGTTTTACAGTAGCACATGCAGAGCTCACAGTCTTCTCACAGCCTCTGCAGTGTCTCTCACTTACCGAAGCTGGACTTTTGCTACTCCCCTGCAATACAGTTTGGCCTCTACTGGCCCAGCACAAAGGTGAAGATGTTACACCAGTGCAGCAGAAGACCTCCCCCTTGCAGCTGTGTGTGGAAGATACAAGGGTGGAGAAAAAGGTGGAGCAGATGAGATGAGACTGCAGATGAAGGATTCAACCTAAGTCTAGGCCACGCTCTGTCAACATGTTTGGAAGTTGCCTCCAAGTACTGAGTTGTCTTTTGAGCTAAGTCCTACCAATACTTAATCATACAAATCACATGAACTACAGGGGAGGTCTGAAGAATTAAGGCTCAAGCACTGGAACTGAGAGATGGCACCATTCTTATTTGGCCAGCACATACCTACTTAGTAGTTACCTCGCCTTTGTTTCCTCCCACATCCCTTGCAGCCACTGAATTCTCTCCCAGTTCTTTGCATGTATAAGCACCTCTCCAAATATTGACTCTGCAATTGTTATTATGCCTTTTCTTCAGCACACTGTTACCCTTTCTGCATATCAATTCAAGGGTCAGAAACTGCACAGTCCTTAAGGAACTGAAAGCAATAAATACAAAACTCAATTTTAAAATCTTACTTTTTGCACAACCCACTACCATAATCATACCATAATATGTCATAGCACTTCAGGCACAGAGGTTATTTGGCACCACACTTTGCAGAGGTACAAGAAACTAGAATTTACATGAAAAATATGCCATAAATGCCTACAAAATGTAGAAAGCAGTGATGGTGTCTTCGCGTTATACTCGCACTCCCAATACGCTAAACAGAGTGTTCCTGGGCTGCCTTTTGTCACTAGAGGAATGAGTTCTGACCACCTGGGATAGACGTTGTTCACACTGAGACTTAATAAGCGTGTGCTATGTCTCCATTCCCCCAGTGCCAGGAACACACGCCTCCATAGCATTTTCCATGAAGAGCTGCCACTTCCCAGTGAAGTGAAAGACACACTTCAGCACCAGTTGAGCTAACACCCCATAGAATCCTTCTACATGAAAGCCAGACACATATATGAAGTAATGAGTTTTACAGGTTCAGCTCAGATTATGTGCAACGAAATTCACAACTTAACTATGCCAAATAAGCACCCCATTCATTTTGGGGATTCCTTATTATACTAATACCATTCTATGGGCTTTGTATTTCTACCGATTGAAGAGTACTTTGTTAATTAATGTCACTAACTTCAATATTATGATTGATGAACCTCCCTGAATCATGCAGTGCCTAGCCAAAATATGCCCCTTCTGTATTAATTACTGTTTAAATTAATTGGTATCTGGAAAGTAGCATCTCCTTCCCTTTTAATGTCTTAAAATTTTTCTGCCCAAAGAGTAAATTTACTTGTATTAGTTCAGGGAAGTGAACAGGAAGGAAGCTCTCTTCCTGTATTGCTGTATTTCCTGTATCTCCTCTGTATTGCTCTCTTTCCTTCATTGCACCAGTAATTAAATTCCATGAGATAATCAATTAGCTAGAAATAGGGCAAAGACTGGACACAAGAGACATGTTACTTTAAAAATATTCTTATGTCACACAACAATAGATGGCCAATCTCAATATGGTCATGCATACAGCCCCACATTCAGAAGTTTGAGTGCTGTTCTGAGACTCACCTGAAACTCCTATGAATTACTTTGATCTGAAGTTTGTTTATTAAAACTGCAGGAGGAAGGATTTCCATATCCATAGACTCCGTGCAGCCTTTTTTTTTTTTGCTGCTTACAGAATATTTGTAATCATAGCTTCTTTTATTTCCTATCTGAAACAGAAAATAAAAAGCAGAAAACACCAAAACCTAAATACGAACCAGCACAAACCTTCAAGACTAGATAGTGCTTCTATATAAAGCCTTTTCACAAGGTTGTTCTCATGTTTCTATGGACCAAGCTAAATCGAAGGGAAGGAACTGCAGCCCAATAGGGAGACAAGTTATACCTGCTAATGCACTCACAAAATTCTTCCTCATTGCAGCATTTGTGTCCCCTCAAAAACAAACAAAAAACCAACCAAACAAACAAAAAACCACTAAAAACTATTAAGGAAAAGGAAAAAATGTTTAGCAGCAACATCTTATTGGTTGTTCAAAATTCTTGCTTCAGTTCCTGCAAAAGATATTGTCAAAGCTGGTGCTTGTGTAGGAGGGAGAACCTGCAGGCCACAAACACTCTCAAAGAGGAAAAGGCTCGACAGATAGAAATCCTTAAACATATCTAAGTTACAATTACTTCTTAATGTAGAACAGATATAATATTTACCTCCAGGTTGTTCAGCTGAGCTTTTCCATGACAAACCACCTTCTCTCTTCTTCTGCAGAAGCACAGGTGAAGGACATTGCTTTCTCCTAATAAGGCTTACATAAGAACAGCTGCAACTTCACCACATATGTTAAACAAAAGCCTCAATTTAAAAAGAAAGCAACTTTCATAACTTGGAATTTGTAAGCTAGATCCATACCTGAATCGGTAGCTGAAGTCCATATTTAAAGAGATTTGTTTTTACTTCTAGTTTATTTTCTTCAAAGCGGAATCACTTGATCCAAAGTTTTCAAAGAATTGAGTTGCTCTAAAACTCACTACAAAGGGTAATATCTGCATACACTTTTGCATAAAAATGTCCGTCTCAAAAATGAGGGCAGTCTTGATCTAATTGATTATATGTTCCATGACGTCTCTGTTACAGTTGTCTGAATGTTCCAGAACCTCTCTATAACAGTATTTCCTGCTATTTTCTGTCAGCATTAATAATCAGACTGGAACTGACCAACTGCAGCCTTCCCTGCCTCTTAAAAGCACCAGGAGTGACTTAAAACTCCAGCAGATTATTTTAGTTCAATGAAAATGTAATATTCTGTACTTTTCTTTGAGAACTTCTTTCTGTCCTTTCTTCAAAAAAAAAGAAGGTGCAGAAAGGTGGTTCAACACTCAAGAGCAAGCAGCTGCTGTCCTTAGAGCGAACTGAACTTCTAAGATGCTGAGAATCAAACTGAGAACACAAAACTACTGAAAGGCTGAAAACAGCCCAAAACACAAAATTACATCAATGAGTACTTTTTCCTGACTATTACTGTGTGAGGAGGAAGTACCCACATAGTAGAATCAGCCCTCCAGCATTACAGAGCAGAGCAACAGGCTGTCATCTGAAAGGGGAAATGCTGCAGCATCCTTTTAATGCTCCTTCTCCACTTTAGTACTCCATCAGCAGGCTGGGTGGAGAGCACTGCACTGCTCGCTCTCCCCTTCCAGAGCAACAGCACTCTCCAAATTTGTCCCTGGGCTTCAGAAGGATTCTGCCTTGCACAGCCCTAGGCTTTTAAAAATGACTGTGGTGTTCTCCACCTTGGCCATATGCTGTCCCACCAGGTAACACTAAGTAACTACAGTAAATACTAAGTTAGGTCTAGTATTATTTTCCAAATATTCCTCACAAGATATATAAGAATATTTCTATTGTGACATGGAAATTGCCTTTTACTAAACAACAAATTGAGGATTTTTTCTGAACAATCTGAAAATCTTAACGCAGAAATATGTTAGTTAAACTGGAGAAGGACCTGTAATAATCTTCAATAATGCCGTAAAAAAAATACAAAAATAATTTCTAAGAAACTTGTGTAAGTACAGAGATGGCAGTATTTCATAGAGTGTAAACAACTCTGCACATAAAGAAGAAAAATGTATCTGAATAGGAACACAAATATAAATCCCTTGCCCTGAAGCTGTACCAGGTCACATACTAACCACCTGCTGTATTTCTTGCTCATAGAGGAGTCTATTTTTGCAGCTTTGTAGATACTAATGCTTCAGAACGTGACTAATATGGAGAAAAAAAAAAAAAAAAAAAGGAAAAAACGGGAAAAAAAAAGTTTGTCCTCCAGGGAAGTACTTTGACATGAAATGATTTCCAACCTAAGCCCTGACTAGGAATGGCAGAATGTTGGAGAGTGATGGTTTGTGTAATGGCACAGAAATGGCAACAGAAATGAGAAGGGATTGATGCTTGTGTTAAAAGGAGCTTATACAGGACAACCTTAGTGTTAGCGAATGTTTTTTGCATCTGTGAAACTACATGTGCCGGCAGTAGCAACTCTTGGTGGGCTGGTGAAGGGATCTTGGGAGCCAGAGACAGCGTTGGGAAGCAAGGAATGAATTTCTTTCCAAGTGCACTGTTACCATTGCATGCTTGAGTCACACCGTTCACTTTATAAATTTTTGTCTTTTTTTTCTTTTTGACTGATAGAACACCAATCTGTTTCACTGATGACAGATCTCAAACTCCAGCTACTAAACAGATTGACCATGAATCCTTTTTTTTTTTTCCTTTTTCTTTTGCAATGTTTACCTCTTCACTCAGGTTCACTCTTCACTCACTTGCTCTGAGTATCCCTTTTGTCATTTAGTAAATGTTTCCTTTTGTGTTCAAAGCAACAACCCTTCTCCATCCATCATGGCTGAGAGAAGATAGATTTAAAGGTAGAGTCATTAATTAGGCAATCTTAGATTGAATGTATATGTTACAGGAACATTTTACTTCTCAGCAGGGAGTTTTCAGAGAGCCTAAGCAAATTCTGTAAATTCTTTAATGGCTGTTTGAGCAATACTTATTATCTCAAAACAGTTATTGGTCACAAGCATAAATACTGCAATTCTGAATGATGTTAACATTAGAGACTCAACTTTGCCAGCTAAATGTAAATCTGGTCCTTGTAGAAGAGACAGTATGGCAAAAGCAGATAAAAATCCCTGAAAGACTGAATTTAAAATAAAATTGAACATTGCAAATGAGAGTTTGCACTGGACTTTCACAAAAGATGAAAGGTATAGATGCAATTTTACTCTGTAGCATTTGGCATACAGGCAGTGTCAAGGAGGCCTCTACTTTGACAACAAATTAATAAATAACAACACGATCTATTTAGGATATAACAACTGTGGTTTACTAATCAGATTTTCTGTCCATTCTTTGATCATTGGTTAGAATATATTTTATTAGCATTTCCATTCCTCTAAAATTATTTGCTTGCCTAGATTTTGGGTTTAAGTAGCTGAGCTGAAATAAAGCATTAGTAGTCCAGGGTAGAATGCCAGCTTAAAAAGACAAAAATAAAATAGCCATAGCGGATGGAGGAAGGGCAAGAAAAATATTCACATCGCAGAGGCATGTCCTGAAGCCAGGACCATATTACCACTCACACCCTTTAAACACTACCCGGCTCCTGGCTGCATTTGGACTTAACTAACAGTGACCTTTCCCGTGTGCCAGGATTAGCCTGGCAGTAACTGCAAAGTCACATTGCTCTGTTACCCTTTAACATTACAGTCATGGATTTTAAACAGATTCAGAAATCCTTTTGCAGAAACTTGAAACTCAAACTAAATTAATAAGCTTGAAATAATATCTAACATACCCAGACAAGTTTCAGAAGCTGTATTCCTCCTTAGCAAGCTGCATTCACACTAATATTCACCAGGTCTACAGAAGAGAAATCACAGTGTGGATACCCAATACAGCTGGGAACTCACGCAGATGTTTAGCATATTGTGATTTTGACAATTTCATACATGAAACGTGCCTGACTGCTGAAGGACTGCTTACCTATTCAAAAGCATGACAGGCAGATACCATGTTTTCCATGGCACTGTACATTTAGTTTCTTGGGAGCACACTTGCATCAGGGTATAATTAGACAGTTATATTTAAGTGCACCTGCTGTCTCAATGACTCTTCCGTGCCTTGACATGTCAAACTTGAAATTAGCCTGAACCTTCTAGAAATGTCAGTAGTAAAGGGTTCCTTTTCTCTAGAGGGGGTCAAATCCTGCAGGCACTACACCTTTACCAGTGAACTTCCACTCAGACACACTCACCCAACACCACACTGACAAGGGCCTTGCACTCTTCAGCAGGCCATATATTGCATTCCTTTCTATGCCAGTCCAACTTCAATGTTGCGGAGGGACAAAATGGAGCCATGTTCACACTGGCACGGCCAGCAAGTGCACATGCCCCCCTGGTAGGCATGCTCTCTGCCTTTTAGTTCTCTCATCTGTAACAGCACATCTGAAAAACAGGTTAGGCAAAAAGGAAATGAAAATTCTCAAACTGTGCAGTTTTGAGGAAAGGGGGTGATGTCTTTAAAGTAGCACTGACAAAAAATAAGGAACATGTGTGTCAGATATGCTCTTTCAGACTGTGCTTAGCAAGCTTCTCAAAAACCTACAACGGTGGAAAATTAACAACACCAACCAAATATTTGATTTAACAACAAAAGGGTAAAAGATAATGGCAAGTGCTGAAGAATTACATTGAAGTCATAACGCTGCCATTGAATTTCATGGCAGAACTTCACCTAGCATATTTACTTACTTGATCTTTTGGTTTAACATATTTAACTACATATGGCGTTCTTGAATTACAGCATAAAGCTGCAAAGTGCTGAGTGTTCCTAACTCCCATTGACTTCCCAGTGGAATATAAAGAGGTCTAGCACTTTGCAGGGTGAGACTGCAGCATGTTTCTATGCCTGTTTCTGTTCCTGGTTCTTCTGTAGCACAATCTCCTAATGAGTATTCCAGATGGCTTCTGTTTGAAGCACTAAGCCCAACTGCTAATAAACTCCCTATAGATTACAGTCTGGAGGCTGAGAATTTCTGCTTCAATCTATAGCAGAGAAATCATCAGGGATTTTAATCTGTGTACTAGTTGTTGTGATATTATATGGATACATTGAATTAACAGCTTCCCTGGGACATCAGTGAGTTACACTTTACCAAATGGAATCCTTAAATATTAGAAATGCCATTGAAATGGCTCAAAGTATTTACTACCAGTGAGATGACTCAAAATTATCAGCAGCAACTAGTTCACTAGCAACCAAACACACACATCAAAAAGACACAATACAATTTTCATGTCCTATCAGCTGCAAGAACTAGTCTTGAATTCAAGTACAAATGAAACCACCTGACTGTGTTGGCTCACTTTCAACACGCCAGTCTCCCTGACTTTGCCAAAGAAATGTTCCGAGTCTCACACTGTGAATGACAGAATATACGACTCCAGTGGCCCATAAAAAGAAGCAGAGAAAATGTAAAGCTGGCAGACAATGTCATCTACCGGCAACAACTGTACGACTTGATAAATCCTTTCTGTTGTTTCTGCTCCAAAAGTATACCTTTGAGACTAGAAATATTTGTAACTGCACGTTCATGCTGCAATTAAAATGTCCTCTCAAACACTTCATTTTTCCTGAAAAAAATGGGGAGCTAATTTCACACCTGATATATGCAGGTGTGACTCAACAGAAATCAAGGGAACTGCAGTCTCTTGGTGCAAGAATAAATTTGACCCAGAGCTCTTGTTTCATTTTAACTTATCAACAGTAACCAAGTGCTAAAATTAGCTTACAGTAGGAGTCACATGGTCACATGGATAAATCTTTTCCTGTGAGTTCTGTGAAGATGCCTCTGGCTGTGAACCATAGCCATCTGTGGGCAATAATCCTGTCTATCTAATAAATATCAGGCAAAGTCATAAATTATATGAGGCTGCACTGTACATTAAAGTGAATGAACGATGACAGATGGCAGAAAGCCTAGGAAGTCACTGCAGGAGTGAACAATGGAACCGCAGGGACATGTAGGTACATACAATCCTCAGCATTTTGCACAAGAGCAAATAAATTCTAAGTAAATTGGAAAATATACATGTAAAAAACATCCTACCTATGTTACCTTCTCAAAGAAAAGGAAGTACACCTGTATTTTCACAACTAGTCCACATAAAACCATTGAGCCTTTCCTCTATCATGGGGAGCCACACAGACTGAAAGAGGTTTGGGATAAAAATATTGTTCAAGAATTATGTAATATTCCAGGTACTTTCTGACCCTTGAGGATGACAAAATGAAGCAGCACAAGAAGATGAAAAATGCCTGTCAGGAATAACACTAATTCATATGTCTTTTGAAGGAGCTCATCAGTGGTTCTTCCCAGACACTACAGTAATCAAACTGGAATATGGAATACCATTCTGGAAAGCAGTATATAGTAATTATCATGGGAAAGGATTTTAGATATTGGAACCTGACCTTCCTACTTTAAATCTGTTCACAGTGTATAAATAGAAAATACCTCTCCATCTAAAATTAAGCAGTCCTTTCCTAGCAAATGACCCTGATGCTGTCATCATTGTATTCATAGACTCCAGCCAAAATCAAGCCTGTTCACATAGACAAAGCCACCTTTGGATATTGTGAGTGCTCAGAAATGGCCCATTTCAAACACTAGATGCCATGGAAAAATTAATGAAATAGCTTCATTTTTTTTTGCTACTGTTAGAATCTAGGCCAAAAAAAAGCCAGAACTCCACTTGTTTTTAAGTACCTGCACTTTCTGGGTGAACAAGGCTCACAGACTGCCCCAGTAAAACCAGTCAATAACAACGTTGCATTTAAAACACTACTGTGGTTCATCACATGAACAAAACATCCTTCTATCATAATCCTGTTGTGTCAGAAACATCCTATCCTATCCTGCACAATACACACAAACAGAACAACATAGGTCTTTATGATTTCTCAGGTCTGTGCCATATCACAGGATCAAGGAAATGGGATGTTTTTCATTTTAACCAAGCTTGATTTTCATCTGCTTCTACCTCAGCTTGGATAGTCTTCCCTGTCCCTAGAGACTTTCTCTGATAGAGTCAGATTATAAGAGTTTCTTTTCTCACTTAAAAGGATACAGACAAGTAGGACTTAAAATCAGTTATTTGAAAGTGGGGAAAAAAAAGCCAGTTTTTAAAACCATATTTGTTTACCAATAACTTGCGTTAAAGATCTCACACTAATCCTCAGAGAGCACTACCAATGGAAATTTAATCTTGATGGAGTCGTCATTTTTTTCCACAACAAGATTTTGTACATGCCCGATACCCTACACACCTCCCTACAAAGTACGATCCCATTTGCACTACTCATGACACTTAACTCAAAGCTATCACAGACTTCACAGGTATCATCTAAAGCGCAAATCCAAATATACATTAATGTTTACTTGTTTATCCTGTGGGTTCATCAAGCACTGAGTTTATAAATCGACCAGTAGTGCTTACGTGTAACAAGGTTAAACACATGAAAACCTCTGCAGGACTGGGGACTAACACAGTCTGCACTAGAGGTTTGAATTACAAGTGGAAAAAAAAAAATATAGTGTCTGCTTTCCAAAAGCATTTACACGTTCATTACAAATTATCTGATAATTCAAATCCTTCAGAATCCTTCTGGAAGACTGAAATATCAACTGTTATCAAGACTGAAGAATGCACTATTATTACTCACAAGTAAGAAATAATACATGGGAGTTTTATCAGTCTTTAAACAGTAAACAAAATGCACTGGAACATTCAAGCCAATTTCACTGGTTGGGAGAGTAATCACCACCCAGAAAATTAGGACAAAATTTTCTGACTGAACCAGAAATTAACTACATTACAGAGCTGAGCAATTACACCTCAGATTACACTTAAAATCTGAGACATTCATTAAGGACAGGTGATGATTTCAAGCAGTTATAAATCTTCTCCTGGAGCACAGTGATCAAATGGTACGTTTAGGTCATCTAGACACTGCAAAGGTAAAAGTCCTGCCCATCTGCCCCTTATTCGCACCAGCCACCAGGCAGAAGTCAGTGCAAAGTACATACAGATACATATTAAAAGACACGGTCATGGCCGCTGCTGTGTCCTCCTACTTTTGAGGGAGGGAGGGGAGAGAAAAAAAAAAAAAAAAAAAAAAGGCATTTTCCAAGCAAAGCTTTGGAAACTCCCAGACTTGAGACTTTCACATTGAACAATGCAGTAAGAATATCTGGGAGGGAAAATGCTGTGCTGGCAGATGGGAGGACTAGATGATCTACAGTGGTCCTGTTCCCTTTTTTAAATTCTGTCATCAGATTTGTCCTCCAACACAAACCCTCTAGGAGTTACTTGGGGGCGGTATAATCCCTCCACATCCCCTACTGCGGGCTCTGGCTTAAAAGCCACAATAGAGTCCTTAGAATCTAACAACAAGAGCTATTCTAGGCGCTGGTTAGGAAAATGGGATTTAAAGGCAGTTTCTACTATTGTGCAAAATTAGGGCAAAAAATCTTCTTTCAGATAAGCAACAAAGTATATCAATTCCAACAGTTGGCTCTCCTGCTGTTGTATCCATCATAAAGAAAGACAGTCTTTCTATGGTGAATAAAGGTGATAGTCTAATCAATTAAGATTTCACAGAAAATACAGAACAATTCAACTGTCTGCCCCACCCTCTTCCCAAGTTGAAACAGGACCTTTCCACTTTACTCTGCGTGTCACTTTTGTTAAGGTGACAGACACCTCTCAGAAAACACCAAACATACACGTAGAGAGAGAAGAATTCCCATTTGGAGATCCACCATGCAAGAGAAGAAGTGAAGGAGAGCTATGAATCTGAACGTTCCATGCATTGGAGTATTGCTTATATAGCATGAAATGTATATATTTTGTATATGTGGTGATACCTATATTATATTCTCCCTACAAATTAACTAAATCATATTAAAATTCCTACATGTTTTCTGCATTCTGATACACTGATTTAAAGAGGCATTTGTGAACTGATACAAATTGCGCATTGCACAGGAGCACTGGTCACCTGATATGCTCACCTGGCCGCCATCCAGAGCTACAGGCACTGCTTCAGTTGGAAATGGTCAATACCCCCATCAAGCACAGGTTATTCAGAGCTATCCTGGCCTTTCTGCTGAAGCCAGAAACTTTATTTCCTTTAGTCATAACCATGATTCTATATTATATCAGTTACTCATTCAGCCAATTTAACATGAACATATCATAGAGTCTTTGCACTCCTCCACTGAAAGATGAAGAAATCCCAGATGTCCACATATGGGGATAGCCTTAAGGATAACATCACTCCCTAATGGCATTACTTCATGTCACTATAGGTTTCATGCAACATCTTTAGTATCTAATGACAAGAACACTGCCACAGAGTAGCTATATTTTCAATGTGAGTTGGAAATAAGTTTATTACTTGAGACCCTTGCATGGTCACAGAATATAAACAAAGAAGTATAAAAAGTGAATTTTATACAATTAACACTGAATTTCCAATAGAAGAAATTTATTGCAACAGATTTTTTTTTTTTTGAAGGTTGGGCTGAATAAACAAAAAAGAAAAGAAGCACAATAAATTAAACGGAGCACATATTAGCGTCTACACTAGATGCACAAAAAATGTGCAGGGGGAAAAAAAGGGAAAAAATATCTCCTAAATATAAACTATAAAATAAGACATTACAATATAGGTACATTATAGTTTACTATTTAAAGCTCTCTCTCCCTTTGTGTGCATATATATAAAATATATACATATTTAATATATATTTCTATATATAGACAATGTTGGGCTAGTGTTGACACAAGTTTCTCATATTTCTATCTTCGACAATCATCACATAGTTTTATCTTCCTGACATAAGGCAGACATGCATACTGTAATTTCAATAAAACACTATGGTCTTAAAATACAGCACAGCCAAGCATGTTAATAGGAGTCAGTACAGCAGATCTATGCAGCAGAGAGTCTCACAATCAAACTGCAAGACCTGGCCTACCAGAACTGATAATACCCTATGGGGACTCTAAGTGAATCTTCGAGGTCTCTGATCTTAGGCCAGATGAAAATCCACAAAAACAATCATTAAATTTCTCACCATTTCTCACAGGAAATAACTGCAAAATAGAGAAACAGATTAGAGTTTACAGAACCTGCAACATGAATGAGCAAAGACTGCAGCTACAAGGTTGAGCTTTATTGCAGGTTGCGAGCAGGCTGATAGCGCCCGCAGATGCTAGAACTGTGCACCAGCGGGGCAAGAGTGAAGACAGCAGTAGGGGATACAGTCAAGTAGACTGAAAAGTAGGGTAAAAACCCCAGTAACAACCTTAGTACACCACAAATTGTTACCTTATTCTCCCTCCCCATCTGGCAGTCTATTACCGGACTGTAAGATACTAAGACAATTCAAGTCTAGCATGACCTGGTTCCTGATTTCAGTCCAGTTTTTACACAATTGTCTCACAAATGGATGACCAGCTGGTTTAGCCACTCACAAGAGCACTGGCTGCTGTTTTGTTCATACTCAGAGCAGCCACTACAGCTCCCCCAGTACTTTTGACACTCTTCCTCTTTTATTACTTTACATCCCATTGAGCTGTTCACATATCCAAGTCCAACTTGTCATCTACCCTGACTTCTTGTTTGGTTCTGATATAGAGTCATTTGAAACATTTGCAGCTCTGGTAATTGTCTGTGTCTTGTAGTAGCCACACGAGGTAAGACAGGGAAGATGCAGACGGATGACCAACCAGCGCTGTGGGCACGCGCAGAGCAGCAAGGCCACAGGCCTTGTGCTAGAGGCTGTATCACCTCAACAAGCCACAGAGCCTTTACCAGGCCAACGTCTGTACCTTATGCCTTTTGGAGGTCACCATAGCAATACACACATCTAGCAGCAAAATCCACTTGGGGTCTTGAACTGGTAGAGTATTTTTATTCTACTGATGAAGGTCATCCAATGCCATTATTTGCCTGCACAGAAAAGTAATGTGTCAAATCAAACCTGACTTTATAGGTTTCAGCGAGGTAGAAAGAGAAAGATTAGCAATCCAGAGTACATCATGGTTGTACTAATATTACATTCAAAAGTACTGCTGAATTGATGCGTGCCTGAAAACAAGCTTCAATATACACCATGTTAAAAAAAAAAAAAACACGCACAGGAATTGCCATAGTTCCACTATTTTCACTATTTTTTTTCCTGAACAGTATTTGGCCTTTGAATTCAAGTCCTTCTATTCTGTCCTATTATATAATCCCTTGCATAGTTCCTTAAAGCCTTCGACAGCTTTTATCAGCCAATTTTAAAGTGCCAATATGAAGCAGGAAGATGAAATTAAGAAAAAAGCTTTTAACTTCCCACATAGGCATTTCAAATACTTTCTGTGTATACAGACACTTGTCTGTACCTGCCACAGACATTCTAATCAGATTTGTATAGCATGTAAAACTCTAGGATAAGTGCACATTTGTCCTACCATGGGAAAGTTCTGGAATAAATAAATATATGGGAAAGAAAAAAGTTGCTGTCATTAACTTCAGAACTCAAAATTAGCATGAGTTAGAACTAGTCACAAATTTGCTATGAATAGCATAGAATTCGTGACCTCTTCTCCATGAAAGTTGACGCAGACTGTATTTAAGGATAATTAACATGTCAAAAGGTCAGTGTTTTGACCACTATTTCTATGAAAAGGTACATCATAGGTCTGGCCTGAAGAATTCACCGTCCAGACCAACATGAGAAAATTGAGAGAACAGCAAATCTTCAGGAGGAAAAACACATGACAAAATTAAATTGTGATGAACGGGTGCTAATATTTTGTCTGTATGTCTTATTGCTTGGGTCCCAATTCCGTACAATATCTTAAGTCTATGATTAAGGTCCCATTAAAATCAAAACATTTTCAGTATGTGCCTAAATTTAGGTACATGTTCCCATGGTTTGTTGCATGAAATTGGATTGTTAATTTTTTTTTTTTTTTTTAAAGTGTTTAATGCTGTTAGAGATTTTGGCAGTTTGCTTCTAGATCATCATGCAAAGCTGCTGCATTTCTAAAATGAAGCTTCCTAAACTGTTGTCATTACCTAGACAAAAGAAGAACTTAGCAAACAAAAAATATAAGGAGAGAAATCACTTTTAAGTGAAAACGTTTTTGTTTTTTTTTTTTAATCATAATTCCTGTTAACAATATTCCTTGAAGTTAATTTTAGTGCAGTAAGAGAACAGACTAGTGACTTTGCGGGTTTAGTGAATTATCTTTTGAAAAGCTAGGTGTCCATTGCTAACAACTCTGTCAATCTCACTAGTGCTTCCTTCTTGAGCCCTCAGTTATATTAATAGAGGAGTTGATTTACATATATAAATAACATTTATATGCATATATCAAGCACATATTTTCATGTCCATACGTATGCACACAAACATATGTACATGTAAGCTATAATCTTTTTTTAAAAGACAGAAACAGGAAATATTATAGTGCCTTTTCTTACTACAATAGCTAGTAAAGATATTAGCCAGATGTCGAAATTCACAGACAAACAACAGTGATCATTATAGCATTCAATCACCCCATTTAGAATTTAAAATAAGTTAAGCAGAAAGCCATTATTTCCACCTTCAGTATAAAGTTTTCTTTGGGCTGCAAACAGTTCTGCAACCGCCTGATACACCATCTGTTTTAACTTCAGAACTCACTTCCATGAAACTTCCAGCAAGGGGAACAAGCCATTGATGAGACCCAGGTATATAAGGACATCATTAACTAGTATCATAGTAACATTAAAATCCCTGAGGGCTCTCATCAAAACCCAACACCTCCCCTCTCACCTGAAAAAAAAAAAAAAAGACAAAAAAAACTGACATTATCATAACAAACCATAACATAAGCCATAAAATCAACAAACATTATGAATTAATCATACTTAGACAATTATGACCCATATGGTTAGTTAAACTCAATCTGCTACCTGTAGTGACATAGTCTGGATACTGTATATTCAATGCCAGTGCATTCCTCCCAGGATGTAATTACTTAATTTTGTGAATGAGAAAATGATGTGTAAAAGCCGATGTTTCCATGGATTCAATGCCCCAATCAGATAAAATGCATGAATGCTTATCAAATCTCATGACACTTTTTAACCCTACTCCATCACACTCATATTAATTTTAGGTATGTATAAACATTCATTTCACATGCACACAGACCACGAAGGTTATCACATTTGGATCTTGCAAATAACAACTTCTTTCCATCCCCCTTACATTTAGAAAAGAGACTCCAATCTCCCAAATGATGTGGGCTTGGAAATCTGTTTCCACCCACTACTCTGTCGCATATTGCAAGTCTTACCTGGTGACATTACGCATTTTAAAACTTAACTTTGAAATATCTTCAAAAAAGCCCAGATCATCTTTCAGTGTTTTAGTTTTATGTGGAGCCTGTAAGGGCTTTCCAGGTAATGATAGAGCTTTCCCCATCCCAGTCTAGAGGTCCAACATGTTCTCCTAGAATATGAAATACTCTACTAAGACAATTTATATTCAAAATGAGAAGCCATCTGAACAATATAACAACACAGTTGATCACTTTGCTTGTACTCCCTAACAAAACAGGAACAACAAAAGAGCATGTGAAGTAATAAAGCACACATTAAACAGGACCTGTTACATGAAAAAGTCCAGTAGATTCCCAAGGACTATCTTGGAAACTTTCTTGTATCTAGATATTCAGATTGGAAACATGCAGGAAAAGTGATTCACAAACATAATTTGCCTTCCAGCAATTTGAGGTGGGAAGAGGGGAAGGACATGACTTTTCGACTTACCTCATTATGACCATCTACAAAGGTGACAGGACATGAAAGATAAATGGCACAACATATTTCTGGCTGCTTGTTACTACTTCAACCCTACGCAACCATTTACTATTTGGGATTGCTTTTTCTAGCACTCAAGTAAAATGCTAAATGACTATTAAAAATCTGTAGGACTAACAAAACATGAGTGAATGAATGACAACCAAAATGAAACATTTGACAAAGAAGTAAGGATTTAGTAGGACGTGAATATGCTATAACAGCAAGATGCTCATAGTTCCAGACATGATAATCTCTGATTTTCTCTATTTAAATCTTCACTCAGCAATATCTGAACCCCACACACATCTATAAGCTTCAGGTTTCCTTCAACCCTCTCATTACAGGGACACAATCACAAATAATGCATTTAATTTCTTTGAGATCCTGGTTGTGGAATCCAAGCTGTTTTGCATATATATATGAAGATGCAAAGAAAGAGTATCATGATTGTTTAAAATAAACAGACATTCCTATTTCTAGCATTTTAATACTTTATATAGTAAAACTTATGCAATGTGGTTAAAAAAAAAAAAAAAAAAAAAGTTATACATAAAGCATTTTTATTTGCAGTAGACAGGTATGTAAAAATTGAATGTTTCATAGCAATGTCTGACCAGGAGGCATTATTTAGAAAATATGTACTTTTTTCTGGGCCTGTAATCTCATTTATCTTCATTATTTCTGGCTTGTGACAACTACTGCATTATGCGATGCCAGAGAGGAGAGTTGGTTTCTCTCATAGACAGCATGATGTGTCTTGAATATATTTAAAAGTTGTTCCATGCTGTCATAGGCAAACTAACCCTGGAGATAATGCACGATGCTTGAGAGCACAAATGGAGGTTTTTCCCTGGCCAGTAGCAAAACCTTGGCCCTGATGACTATAACCAGCAAATGCTTTCTTTATTTGAAAATATGCATTTCACTAAAGAAATGAAAGGACATGTTAGGGTTTTTTTTTTTTCCAGTGATTATTAATGCGTACTTTGAATGTTTAAAATTATTCAGCTTCCAGACACATGCTTTATGATACCTTTTGAGAACTGCTACACTCACCATAAAAATCCTTTGCTCGTCATGTCTTCTTGCTTAATTAAAATAATGTAATCAGAAACCTTAGAGAACAAATGCTGACTGAAAAAATTATGCTAATCTTATATGTATGTAGTATTCACATATTTATTACTTTGAGCAGAATAAGTTGACTAATGTGTTAATAGAGTGAAACATACTCAACTATCTTGTCAGGTGCTATTTTTAGCTAAGCATTTACATACATTTGCCATGAAGGCGGGTAGGCTCAAAGTAAAAGGAATAAGCACTGTTATGATTAAACATGTCTGACACGATGTTTTCATCTCAGCATTAAGTAATGCTACACGCATAGGAAACTCACACTTGTTTAGTCACAGGGCCGATGGCCTTATGTCAAAATCAAATCTATAGTGAGCAGGACAGCTTGAATCATTAAGGACATGCATCTGAATATGTTTCCTTTGAATTTGGCTTTTAGCACCCCATCTGAAAAACCTTGCACAAAGCTTGAACCCCAAACCAGCCTGTTAGTACTGAAAACTTCACTTCTGGACAAAATTTTACATGATACAGAGAAACTGAGGAGAAATTTCTGTCTTCACAGCTACCTCATACATGAAGTTATCAGTATCAGGAAGCATGGGGGATCCAGTCCCCTCACACAGACAGACATGCTTGACTTTTTGTGCCAGGAAACACTTTAGATGTTTTGCACTTAAAAAAATTGGTAGTTAAGGAAAAGGGGAGGAACAGAAAGACTAGTAAGGAGAGGGACTGGAGAAGTGGTGCGATTCGTCCCTTTGGAAAGGCCAGGTAAACCTATATAATTATGCACCCCAGCCCTTTCAGAAAGGACAGGTCTTTCAGCAGCCTTCCTCCCTCCAGTCTCTGAGGCACTGGAAAGAGATAATCAAGACCTGAGCTCATATGGGAGTGTGCACTAATGACTTGTCTGCTTTTGCTCTTATGGCTGCTGGCATTCAAGTACAATGCCAGGAGTATTTTTCACATTCTTGCTACTGAATATGTTGGGAATCCTCTATAGTCCATTTCTAATGGATACTGCCCTGCCCCCCGAATTCTTTTGTACACTTGCCTAACAGGAGCATTCCCAGAAAGTTTAAATGTTTCCTCCAGCACCGACTTAGATACAATGCAATTTATAGAGACTGGTAAACTTTTCTCACAGGTTTCCTTGAATTTGCAACCCTTCTGAGGCCAGTATTAATTCACATACAGACTACAAGCCTTGACTCACCTTCATATGAGCTCTGTATAGTAGATAGAAAATATTAATATGTGAAACAGTTCTGCTGTAGTGCCCCATTGCTGTGTTGTTGTTTATGAGAATTTGTGCCTCAGTCAAAAGCAAGGTCAAGGGCTTAACAACAATATCATGTTACTTAACAAGGATTTTATGAGCAAAACATTTTAGGGTAGTATTGGACGTGTTTAGACATAAATATGTATATATACACACACAAATATATGGATATATTAATAAAATATACACAAATGTTAATATATTAATATATTGTTAATAATAGCAATAGAAAGACAATATTCAGAAAACTCCACTAGCATGACACACATAATAAACATTTTCTTGTTTTAGATTAAAAGATCATAAATGTCTCAGAATTTGTTAAGCACAAAAGACTGATCTTATACTAAGGTCATTTTCAAAAAGAAAGTGTATGTACACTTCTAGAATAATGAAACAACAAATAAAAAGAGAAAAATAAATGAAAATCAGTATTTAGCATACACTGACTTGAAAAATTATGACAAATCTTTCTGAATATTCAGGCTAAAAAATCTTTCAATAAAACAATGCTTTAACACTATATGTATACCATCTTTTACATAATACCATTTATATTTCTTCTATGACATAAATACGAGAGATGCTAAAGGAGAATACAAAATTTCCCAGATTTTTTCCCCCTAAGTAAAAAAAATCTTTTGTCTCCCAAAGTAACCTCACGAAACTCAAATTCTTAATACTGATACCATCCTCTCCATCTCCAGTAATTTCTTACACTGGAATATGCCATTAGATCTTAAAGACTTGTTTGTCTTGAAGTCTTTTTTAATCTAACTGTCCTCCTGTCAGTTTTTTGATCTTCTTCTATAGCCTTTACCTAATTTTTATTCGTGGAAGATTTTTAATTCAGACCAAAAAAAATAATACTCACCAGAAAAAAAAGGGCTTTAGTATTTTCTGGAAGTTCTCCTCTTAAATTAATGCTGTGAAAATCCCCCCTTTCATTTTCAATTCAGTAATTTCACCTAAAAAGCAGGAAAAGGTTACTGTGCCATAGGATGACACAAAACAAACCTGAAAAAAATCTCTCTATTTCTGTCTTTAATCTCTTGTGCCAAATACGATCCTACAGTGTCTCAACTTCAACTTCCACAACAGAAAGAACTTCCACAGAAATGCAATTGAATTCATAAAAGCATCATCATATTCTGGTTTGGCATAAACCTTTGTAGATATTTCAGACTGACTAGTGACAATGTAAAAAGGGAAAGAGAATACCAAAAAAGATTTTTGTGGAATATTCTAAACATAGTTCATTTTGATTCACTCTTAAGCACAAAGACTTCAGAAAACTTTATAGGTACCTTTATTGCTACATACGTTAGAAGGACGACTAACTCCTTGAAAGAAACTCCATTGGCACAATGTAGCGCTCTCCTCTGGCTGGCAAGCGAAAATGAGTCTTCTGCATTCACAGCAAAGTGATAAATAAGCAGTGTAGCACTTCCTAGAGTAGTACAGTGTTTCTGGTGTTTCAGTGTTTTCCTGGA
>VZSV01000128.1:895770-923281 GCA_013398735.1 Nothocercus julius | reverse complement strand
TATATAATTACAAATATCATTTGCAAAACAGTCACAATGCAAGTGATGTTTATTGCAGCAAATTCAGGAGAAGGAGGGAAAAAAAAAAAAAAAAACACACACACACATACACTACACGAAGCCTGGTTCTAATGGACATAATGTCTGCTCTGTGTCACAGAAGCAGAAAAAGCAGGTTAATCTGGCTTTCCTATTAACCCTTGAACAGTCTCTTCCATCAGATTGCTGATGGAAGCTTCCCCACCTTGATGGGAATAGTGACACTGAAAAGGTGATCCAGAGCACCTGTTTCCATGGCCCTCGAAGCCACTGGCATCAGACACTTTATTTTAAAAAGTGACTCTTTTGAACTTAATGCCAAGATTTTTTTTTAATCTTAAACAGTACTTCAAAATTCTACTTACTACTAAAACAGTAATAAGCACATATCTTTTTTTTTTTTTAATTGTTGCAAAATGCATCTTTCTGGCAGGGCCTCCCATATGTGTTAAGTCCCTGATTTAGCAAAGCAGACTGAGAGAGAACCCCGTTTAAGCTAACAGAAGATAGTCTTCACTGATGGAAGGAGCAGAATGTTAAACTAACATCTTTAGTAGATTGATACTGTGGCAAGTAATGTGTTTGAGAGATCACTGGTGGGTTTTTTTGTGTTGTTTTGGTTTTTTTAGGGGTTTTTTTTTTTTTTTTTGCATTTAAATGTTGTAAATCTGTGTTGCCATATATTCAACTTTTGCCTTAAGACTTGTGAATTCTCTTAAAATTACGCTTTTTAAAGAGGGAAAAACCAAACACGCATGCACATTTTACGTATAGCGGGTTCACACACCTCCACGTGGCTACAGTCTTTCGGGCAATTTCAAACTATTCCTCCAGGCTTTCAAAGCAATTTCACACCAAATCTCAATGTCTATCAAAGCTCTTGGCCTGGACATTCAAATAACTGCTGGTTTTGTGGTTTAGTCTCCCATGTTGCCACAGTTTCTGCTGAAAGCTGCTGGAAATCTGTGCACAGGTTCTTCTAAACATGCTAGCCAGCATTCTACCTAGTAGAAATAATATTTTCCTCTAACATTCTGGAGATTCGATTTATAGAAAAAAACATTACAAAAATGTTACTTACTCCACAGATGGTCTTACTGCTTCTAAAGGTCTGTCTTGCCAGACATTCTTCCTGACAGAAAGCGAGATGCCAGGATCACTGGATCTGTGCAGATGCTTGCAGTCCAGCTCTCTGGATGTAAAAACAGCCCAGATCCTACTGCCAGTCTCTGAGCTTTAGATATACAATGAATCGCCTCCATCTTGCACAATGGCCAGATGCCTGCTTAGAACACAAATTTAATTATGACTAAAAAACTTGGTGTTCTGCTCTTTATACCCAGGGTCACTTGACTAAAAAAAATCCTGCTTCAGATATTTATCCTGTTATTATGATGAGAAAATTCAGCATTTTACAGACCACAAAACTTTTAGCGGAGGTACAGATCCCTGCTCGGCAAGTCAGAATGCTGCCAGTTCCTTTTTTCATTACCTTTGCAGAGCAGCTTCGTGAACCTCATATGAATATGTGGAGAACAGGATGACAATTACTGATTTTTGGTAGACTTTTTTTGGAATATGCCTCTCTCCATAAGTTCTGATAATAACTATACTAATCAGTATGCTTGATAGCCATAGAAAGGTTTGTGAATCTGAGAAACAGAATTTTATGGGAGTTTTGCCTAGACTGGAACTCAAACCCACATAGGAGAAAAAAGAGCTATAGAAGCAAACACAGCTTTACTTTCCCTCAGTATATTCTTTACACAGGCAATATGACTTGTGCACTTTGTAGTATACATCACTGGATTTATGGCTTGTAATCCTCACCAGTATGAGAAGAACGATTTCAGTGGAGTACATCCAAACACACAGCAGTGGATCACTGTTCATATTACCCAGTGATTGCATATAATTTGGCATCACTGAAACAATCGCAGCTCTGAAAAGGTTGAGCTCTGGGCTATTATGAAGACTAAATTAACTCTCATCACTTGAATGAATGAACCATTCACACCAAGGTCAAAATCACTAGTTGAGCAGTATGGGAAAGATGACACTACAGCTAACTTATTGCCACTTTTCTATGGAAAAGACTATTTTTATTATTTTCTCGGGCAACATGGATTTTACTGAAAATATGAAAATATTAAATTAGTCATTTACTGTAAAAAAAAACTCAGTGGACAAATGTAAAATACCACCTTCCTCCCTGCTTTTCTACTTGATTTCAGAGAAAAGTACAAGAGCTTCGTGTGACTGAGTGATAGAAGTTGCTGAAGCAGGAGTTCAGGAGGAAAACGAGGTGAGACTTTTGTTGCTTTCCTGCTGGAATCTCTTAAACTCAGCCTGTAGATCAGATGCTTGAGTGCACTGGTGAGAAAGCAGAATAGGGAAGAAAGGAAGTTAGCAGGCACTTAAGAGAAGCAGAGACATGAGTTTCTCAAAGAACGCAGCATTTTTCAGAAGTGGAAAAAGGTGGGGGGTTTTAAATTATTTTTTCTTTTTCTATCTCAAGTCTGAGCTAATCACATAAGAGATCTCCATGTGGTAGAACTGTTTTTCTTAACAGTGATTAATACCTAAAGTATGAAACTTTTGGCATCCCAGCCGCACCCCTCTTTTTTTTTTTTTTAAATAGCCTCCTGGAGAGGTCCAAATTTTAACATTTGAATCAGTACTCTCCTCTGCATCCATCTTCACTGTCCTGAGTAAAAATTCCAATCTTCCATGGCTCACTTTCTCTATCCAGCCTGTGCTTCAGATCATTCACCACCACAGAATTTTTGGAGCATCCTGTTATTGGTGGAAATCGCTAACTACAGGGAAACAGAATGGTACATCATGGGATACAGAGCTTAGGAGAGAGACAGGTGCTGTTGGGGAGGAATGGGAAATAAAAATATCTATAGTACCCTGTATAGGGGGATCAGGATATCCACACAAACAGCTCCCTGGCTCCCAGGAACTCTGCCTCGTGCCATTCCCTAGCAAGGACTCAGGCAAAAGTGGCTGCTATTGCTGATCCAACAATATATGTTTGCTTCAACTTTCCTGGCAGAAAGTTTTATTCAAAGCAGCATCACAGAGAATATCTGTGTTAATGATGATCCTTTTTCCAGTGCAAAAATATTTGACAAATTGTTTTCGATCGCCCGAACTCTTCCTTGCTCCGCTCAGTAGCTCGGGCGGGAGTCAGGCCACTGCGGTGCCATTCTGCCTAAACCTCAGTACTAGCTTCTGCTGGTGCCTAAATTGGAGTGGATTCAGCTGCATTGTTTCCTGAGACTTACTGAATTGTTTTATTTCAAATGTGTGGGGATATTTCAATTAGATAAGCCTTCACGTTCTGAGATAATTAAACTAGCTTTGACGAGCATCTCTCATTTCCTTAGTCTACTCTTACCCTTCAGTGAGCCTTAGAGACAGGGGAGAAAAGAAAACATGCAAGATCTTACTTTGGGCAACTGGCAACCAGTTCCGGGATGGCAGGATGGACAAAGAAGATTCTCATTTTCCTATGAGTTCTCCTCAGTGCTGTTGGATTGGTTCAGCCCTCAGGATTCATGGAGCTGGAAGAAACAGACGTGTCCAGAACAGTCTGGACAAAGAGTCTATAGTTTCTAGAAGTTTTTGCTTCATTTCTTTATAATTCTGCAGAACATTAGGCAAGAAGACACATCACTCAGCAATCTGATCTATCCTTTACAAAACACTGGGCATTGAAAAGTACAAGTGACTGCTGTTTGTACTCCCAGGTTCTTATATTCAAAGGTCATGCACACTGTCATATAACTTCACTATTTGGCAATATGCTGACAGACATCAGAGAAACTGTAGTTCGAATCATATTTGAACTAGTCGAATAATTTTTTTTTAGCTAAGCACAACAATCAAAGAACACAATGACCTACGATGAAAAGTTTCCTTGCTTTGAATGAGTTCCCTTCAAAATGATTTTCAGTAAACCTATCCCAGAGGGGAAGCAGAATCTTGGAAGAGTGAGACTCTGGGCTTCCAAATGAATTACTGAGTCTTTCTGGTAAAGCCTGAGTAAGAATAATTACTATAGCACTTTTTCACACTCCTTGTCAGGAATCATTATAGCTCCTTGTTACAGCAGGGACCTAAATCAGCCTGGGGTAATGACAGATGAAACCAAACAAAACCAGGATTTCTACTTTCTATACTGCAAGGTTTTCTAAAGAATCTTAATGTCTAAAGGGGTGTTTGCGATCAGAGGAAAGATGCCATAAAATTCCAAGTATTTCCAACATTTTAAGGTTCTCTACTTTTGCAAAGCATGTACAGAACACAGCTCTGGGAACTAGAAACAAATCCGTTATGTTGAAATACAAGTAAATTAAATCATTGTAGCACATGTGCACAGCAGGCCAATCTTCAGAATAAAAAATAGTTACTTTTGTCTTTCTGCTGCAAGTCTGAAGTGTGTATATAACAAAATCGTTCTGTTGGTGAATAGTTTACCAGTGAGGACATGTTTTATCCAGATGGATTCTTACTATTTGAAATCACAGTACTTGCCAATTCATTTCTGCAAAATATTTTTGGTCTGCCCATTTTTGAATAAAAACCTCCTTGAAAATGAAATAACTATGATGAGATATTAAGGTTATCTACAGGATTTGAAATGAATTCTTTGCATTGTTCACAGAGGATTTGTAATTAGAAATGTAGTACCTTTTTTTCCCAAGAAAGATAGTCCAAAGTTAAGAGCTCTGGCCTAGGGCTTAGATCTGCTCTCCCAAAGGTTTTGCGTGCCACCTTTGATGAGTTTCAGAGACTTTTTGCTTCTCAGTGTAAATTGGCTATAAATAACACTTTCCTACCTACAGAACTGTTATGAAGGTAAACATATGTAATTCTTATATTTATAAGGATTAAGATGCACCCACATAAGGAACTGGAAAACATTTCCTGTGGAAACCGAAACCTGTAACGAGTTTGCATGAAATACATGAACTTCTGTTTAACATTTGGGGCATTCAAACAAATCCATATAATAAACTCACACTCGTTTTTATTCCCAAGCGGATCTCAGCCATTGTGTCTCAGTGTCCCAAATACTGAGACATTCTTAAATGCTGATTTTGATGTTATCCCACATTGTAGAAAATATTTACATACTCAGTAAGCTGATCCCAGTGAAAAGAACTCAAAAGGAGATTTTCATTCTATTATGAAAAACAATTTTCATTTTGGCCCAATCAGTTCACCAAGTGCCATATGATTTATTATTTATGAGTTTAACTTACTGGATTAGACAAAGAGGAAAACACAAAGATATATACAGAGTGACTGTCCGCAATATTCTAAATATTTGTTTGGTATTCTTTCAGCATGCATCTCTCTCCAGAAATTAATATGGATGAATATTTACAGAGTGCAAACACAAGGGGACTCCAACAGAGGTAAGGCAAGACAAATGAATGAGTAAATGAGCAAATATTTTTACCACCTGTCCAGTGCTGATACTTAGTTTGCACCATTTCTTTATTTGTTACAAGACTTGCTCTCTATAGCCATCTAACCACCAGCTATTCTTCTAATCTCTGGGAATCCTCTGGATTACAACAGATTCATAGTAAATAAAGGAAAATACAACCACTTAGAACAACTTTTCGTTTACAAGAAAAAAAGTCCCATAGTGTTTGAACTTTTTTTTGTTTGTACCTTGTTCTTAGCACTCCAGCCATAACGTTCTTAACAGGAATAAGCAAGAGAAGAGAAAATAAAAGCAACACTATTTTACTATAATTATAAATTAAATTCAGTTAACAAACACAAGAACTTTCAGCAGATCTGGTGTGGGAAGTTGTGAATAGCCAGTAGACAAAGAATCTGCAAGTAAATGCACAAAAGCCCACTGCATGTGAGTATATTGCATATTACAGGTCCTTTCTGCATGTCATTTCCTGGCAATGACCAAGTTTGATCCAAAGCACTGACTTAGATTTTGTGAATTGTTGTTGGCTTTCTTTTTATCTGAGGAAATGTCTTAAAAACTCTTGCAAATCACTGTGTGTTGAAATCGTCACCACACTGAAGTCAATGTCAACCTTTCACTAACCTCAGCAGTGTCAGAATTACATTTGGTGTCAATAACACCAAGATGAAATTGATTCCATCCCTCTGTCAACTGGTGACATCTACGGAGAATAAAGTGTTTTCCAGATGAACTCATGAGGTTAAAGTAAATTCCATGACCAATTTTTTTTTTTTTTTATCCTATATATATTACCTCTAACATGTATTAGACGTTAGATCTACAAACATAAGCTGAAGCATTTGTTTTGACCTGGAAGTAGTAAAGTTGTCAAATGTAGAGCGGTCATTATGACGCAGTTTCTGAAATTACTTATTTTATCTGATGGTGTTATTCTGTTGGTCTTTAAAGAAAAGGTGAAGATGTCATATAAACATAATGTAACAATATTTAATTTATAATTTGCTTACTAATGATCATCTGAATTTGCACAAATGTCCATCATTCTGTTTTTAGGCTATACAAAGAGAATAGAAAACAGATTATTATGAAGCAGATTATTCTCCAAAGCCAAACAGTAATTACCTAAATGTGTTATATTGCATTCTATTAATAACAGTAGAGTTTTAAATTATGGTAATATGTGCACACATATACCAAGTAATGACAGAAGCTGGAGTAGGGAAATTTCTTTCATTTACAGACCGATTTCTCAGTGTTTGGAGAACGGATCAGCAGCATCTTTAAGACAAGTATACAACCTACACAGAAGGATGAGATGTTATCTCCTCAAGATGTTATCTCGAGCACTTAGACATTCTTTCATTCCCCAATCATTCACATTCCTAAAACATCACAACACTCCAACATTGTTTTACAGAGTTCAGATATAATGACAGCGAATGAGCAGACACCCAGCAGATGCTGGACTATTTGCATGTATTCAGACTCTCTTACAAACTAGAACACATCCTTGGAGCTTAACTGGGTTCAAAATCATAATCAGGTGAAGACTATAAATCTTACAAAAGCAATAAATCTTAGGTTTCTTACAGGCCTGAGCTATGATCATTTGAAATCAACGGACAGACTTCCACGGACTCCAACATATCCTGGAGTACTCACTTCTATCATACAGTATGTACCATGTTTAGCATACTTTGCTCAATAACATCAGAAAATAGAGGAAGACCTTTAACCATTCGACCTTGTCTTTTCCAATAGTCTGCCATGAAAAAAGAAATCCGTAAATTCTGAAAAGAATTTCTAAAAGAACAGCAAGGAATTAAAACTTTATCACATTATCTTCTCAGGTCTCTGAGGTTTTCAGCAGAGGAATGCCTACATGATAGAGTTACTTGTGTGAAAGGCTTGGCCTTTGGTCTCCACAGTTCTCTGTGAAATATCAGAAAGGCTGAAGTAGATGTTAAGTCTAGTAAGTCAAGTGTTAGTTACTGTCCAACATCATCTGCATCCTCCTTTTCTATTGCCATTTCCCCATCTGCTTTCCTACAATATTTTCCCATTTATTTTCCAGCTCCTCCATGCAGCTGAAGAAATAGTAGGTCTCCCAACGTGATATTCTCCATTCCTGACAAATTTCCTTACCTCAGAAATAAGGTACTAGCAAGTCAGAAACAAAGTCACTCACAATTCCACAAAGTCTGAACAGAAACACTGTTGTTTTCCTAACTGCTGGCTTCTGATTTTTAAGATTTAATTGCCTAAACTTAGAAAGTTTTCAGGCTCTGAACCATCGATTCAAAATTAATACGCATGCCTCAGATCGACAGGGCTTCATTTCTTGCATAGCAGATAGTCATGAGCACAGAGTCACAAAATGAAGAAAAAGAAGTGAACACCAGTGAATATTTCACACGTTTTCAAAAGACATCTTGACAGACTTCTAAGAACTCTGCCCTGAAGCATGCCCAGAATTTTAATTGTTCTGGGACAATCACTTAAATAGAGGCTAGATTCCTATAATTGCACAATTATTTTGACAATACCTTTCATGGTTCAGGTTTGTGGGATATTCTGGACTTCAAGTGTGGTCATGACTATATATTCTGATTATGACCAGGAGGTGCAACATACAGCACCCATGCTCCTTATATCCCATAATTAAGTCAGCCATTCACAGCCTACTGCCATTCCTTCAAGAGGGGAGCTGCCTGTGTGAAGGAGAAGGAAACCCATGGTCCCCAGGAACCATCAAGACCTTTGCATAGGAGGAGATCCAGCCTGTTCTGTGCTATAAGGAACACCGCACGCTCTCTCTCTAGGATTCATTTTGCTGACTACACAGCCAGTCAGACAAGGGCCACTGTTCATAATACCAGATAAAGATGAATTTCAGCTTTGTAAAAACAGCTGAAACGTCAAGAACCAACAAATAACTGCTCTTCTGAATATTCAAATTTTACATAGGATAAAAACTGTCCCCTTTGTGTTTAGGGGCTCCTTACAGAGCCCCTTACAAATCCCCTAAACACAGAGGTGGAAAACCAGGCTAAATTGATTAGTTTGTATAAACAAAAGACAGAAAAGGAGGAAAGGGAAGACTTACCTCTTCAGAACCATATTTGGTACAGACAGCTGGTGTGCACGGTTCTGCAGTGCTGTCCAGGTTAGATTTTGGCAGTCTAGCTCATGCATCTTGGAGCCTGACTTGTGAAGCCCATGTGAAAGCCAGCTGGCCAACTTCTTGTTTACTGAAGAAAAGATAAATTCAGAAGGATATTTTCAGAAGTACTTCAAGATTTAGTAGTTCAATCCTCTAATACGAGTTCCCCCAGTTTTTGAATTCTTTTGAAAAATCTCAAACTAATGAAGGGAATTTAGCAAGCTACTGGCTCTTATATAATGCAGAGCACTCAGATCAGGAGAGATTATTTCAAGCAGAAAAACACCATTCATTAGGGAAATGATCATATTTGCAAATCTTCTGAGCTCCATCTCCATGTGTTCAACATTTATTTGTTTCCATGGAGTCTTCATTTGATCTTTAACACTTGTCTATAAAATTTGAAAAATAAACAAACAAGCAGTTCCTACAGTTTTCTAAGCAAAGCTTGTGGAGGTTCAAAATAAAAAGGTTTTAAACTCATCAATAAGCCAATATTTATAAATATACATAAGTATATAAATGTAACAATATCAGCTTCAAAATCTGGAATCTACTGATGCTGAAATTTAACCTAAGAATACTTAAAGTCTTTCCTCTTTGTGCTAGCATTCCTATTTGTTATGGGGAAAGAATCTTTCCTAAATTTCATGTTTTTGATCACATTTTTATTTCACAGCTTAGAAAATGCTTGAAATTTATTAAATTTCCAAAACTATGAACTAATTCATTTTCCAGATGAATTTCAGTAGCATTAATTGGATGGGTGGGGGGGTAACAGAAAAGACAGAATTAAAATTCAGACCAGAGATAAGCAAGTGTCTCGCTCTCAGTCGTAAAATGTATTCCTGCTTTCTTCAGGTATAATTTTGTTTCAAGAACTTTAAAGAAAGTTTCAAGAAGGCAAAAGTTTGATACTCAGTGAAACCAAAAATAAAAGTATAAGTGATTTTCCTGCTTTTGCATAAGCAATGATTTAACATAAAATCTTGATTTTTTTTCATGGAATTGGTCATCTAGCAACATTAACGCAAAGAACAAAGCTCTAACATGGACATCTTCTCTGGAAAAATCACCTACAATACATATTCCATAAACAATGCTAAAGTATTGCTATTTTAAATGACTTACTGTGGATGCTTTATTTCAAAATAAAGCAACTTTATTTCTGAAAAATTACTCCATTATGAAAAGAACCATACTAGAAACCTGAACAAGATGAATATGAATATCTCCAACATATAAATCAGTGAGTTCATATGTAAAAGTCCGCACAGCATTCAGAAATATGTGGCTTTACTTGAGGCACTGAATTCAAAGCTCAGAGTGAACATCACATACCCGAAATGCCCCTCATAAAACAAAACCAATTAGCTGCAATACTCCTACATACTATCAGTACAATTCTTTTGCAATGACAAAATCATTTTGGTGCAAGATATTACAACTAATTGAAATGTATTTAAAAAGAAGATTTGGGTTCATAAATTCAAGCTTAGACCAACTTGTATTTAAACAAGCCAAATTATGGTTTGTTCATCTAAGAAAATATATATATCAGGAAGATCTCTTGCTTCCTCCTCTTGTCAAGCACTCTGTTTTCTCAGAAAAGAGGGAGCTTTTCCTATTATTCCACAACAATACCTTCACTTTTGAGGTAGCTGTGCTCTCATGGACATTAAAATAAATTTTGTCCTCTCCTGGAGCCTGAATGGCTTGTGTACTGCTGCAATTACCTCTGAGAAAAAGCTGTTGAAAGAGGAATCTGTGATGACCACTGAAAGGGACTCCCTTCATTCCAGAAAAATACAATTGAAGCTGGAAGCCAGATTAGTGACTTAACCATAAACTATAAGGCAATAGAGAGGATTCAGTTATAATCCATCCAAGGCTAGGTTTCATAGTTCTTATGTTATAAAATGGGACTGCTGCAAAGGACATTCTTCCAGGGGATTATTAAATGGTCACCTCAAATTCTCCTTTCTTTAGGCTAAAGAAAAACATAGAGATGAATGAGAGTGTTCAATAATTTCCTGAAAGACACTACGAGAAACTCAGCCCCACCAGGAACTATGTTATCTGTTTGAATCCACAATAACATGCATTTAGGTTTGGAACTTATCCAAATTGATTTGCCAAATTCCATAAAAATTAGGGGGGGGGAAAGGCAGCACTTCCTCCTTGATGACCTCTGAAACACATTTCAGCCTTGGGCACTTTTTACAGCAATGCACAACAATTCAGAATAGCAGTGCCTGTAAATACCATTGCAATAATGTTATCATTCACTGTCAGATCCTGAAAAGGTACAAATTGAGGCAGACAGTCTGACACTGTGGGTGCACACAGTACTGTGTAAGGCTTTTTCTTCTCACTACTCTTCATTGCCTATTTGTGCAGACACCACTAATGCATTTCTATCCAAAGGAGGGTTTTGATAATGAACTACTGGTGCTTATTTTGCAAGGAGAGTTAAGTCTAAGCTCCAAGTTTATAATACCGTATAGTTCACAGATGAAATAATCTCCAATTGTTTTTTTAGACTACTTGAGAACAAAGCTCACAGGTTCAGAATATTTGAGCAAAAAGCTGACTTGCATATTTCAAAGTTTCTTTCTCAACCATGTCACAGTTTGTAATATCTGACTCTACTATTGTGCTTTACTCCATTCATTTCAAACGTCTAAATAACTATATAAGGTACTAGATTAGGAAACACCATAGAGGTATGGGGGTATTTCATGAAGAAAACAGACTAGGACATGGAATAGACTCTGAGTGTGCCCTATGTGGAAAAGTGAAGCAATTAAACAAGGAAACTGTCCGCATTTATGTAATGTGATTGTTATTTCAAAATCCATTTAGAATCAAGAGATTCACGGACAAAATGGAACTTGACAGTACTTTTTAACACTGCTTCAGGATCAAGTTCTGATCGGCAGCAAATTTTCCCAGAAAGAGCAGCCGAGCTCTGTATTTAAAAATGGCATAAGTCCATATTCAAGCATGCATCACTCATTTGCAAAAGGAATAATGCTCTATGTGCTGACCTTTTCTTTTCCTGCTGTGCCTTCCCCTAAAATGCCTGTGGAGGTCAGTAATGCATAAAGCTGATGGATGAATGTGAATACTACGTCCACACAATTTACCGATCATGTAATTTTTCCTCTGCAAGTAAATGAAAGGTTGCTTGCTGTCAGCTCTTCACAACCAACTGCCAGAGTAGTCAACCATACCATTAAAAACAAGTGTAGGAACACGTACATGCACACACTTAGTCTCTTTCTAAAATCATGAAGCCTGCATACTGACTTGAAAGCAAGACAAAGTAGACAGCCCCTCTCCTGAAGAGCTTGTTGTCCTATTACAGGGGTGACAAAAACATTGCAAATAGCTTAGGGGATCAGAACACAACAGGATTCAACTACGTTAGTATGAGCATTTAGCAACCTAGTTTAAGCAAAACCACACCACAGAGTTCCAGGAACATTTTCACTCATTTGTTCAATAAGAGGTTAATTGCAGTAAATAAGTCCACTGCAGTGAATTTTTAGGAGCTGCTTGTATTGGACAAGGTATNCTAACTGAAGAAAGCTATTCTTCTTCTGAGGAAATGTTTGTTTGCATCTCATTGTAGCTAAGCTTTACACTCCATGCATTTCAAGTGGCACGCTGTAGACACTGCACATAAGTGGGTTTGCTTTTCTTTCTAAGAATCAGCAGGTGTATGCATGCCTAGCACTGATGTGTGCTCAGCTTTGAAACTGGATCAAGTATAAGCCCATCCTCTCTATTAAATAAGGAGAAGAAAAAAAAAAAAAAAAAAAAGGCATTCTAATGACTTGTATCCACTTTGCTGCTTAAAAGTACAGTGAATGAGACCATTGCTGACCAAACCAGTCAAACTTTTCCCCAGTAGAGAATAGGGAAAAAAAAAAAAAAAAAAAAAGAATTTTTTTGTTTATTTGGCACTGGATCAGAGATATAAAGCAGTACCAAAACTCTGAGAGGTGTAGCCATAAGTATCATTTGTTTCTTTATAAATAAAATATCACACAACACATTTGCCCTCCAAACACACACACATATAGTATTATTTCTTGGTCCTGGCATATTAGAGCATCTATGTTAGATTGCAAAAGTTTGGTCAAAACCTATGTATGGATATTCAAGGCTTATCTTTACCAAGGAAAACATTTACACTCTTTTCTCAAGTTAGACACCTTTCCTGAAGCAAAAACCTTGTTAGGACAAACAATACAATTCATTCTACAGTCAGCAGAGATCCAGTAAAAAGTCAGTGGTACTTAAGGAGTGATTCTGCCATAAAGGGATTAACATTGATCTAAATAAGTCAGATAAAAAGTTTTCTGGGTGCAATTTCTCTTCACTGACTGTAAACTGAGTCCACAATGACTAGTTATCAGTCTTTGTCATTAATGTCGTTAATGAAACTTACTAATTTATTAGAATATTAGAAAATACTTTTGTTTCACTTAATCCTTGGACACCTTTATTTTACCATAAGAACATATTAGTCCTATAGATACTGAAGGCATATTATTACCTTCATGGCAAAAATGCTCTATATACGTCCCATGGAGAAGCAGAGAGAAATTCTGTTGCATGAGTGGCAGAGAGAGCAGGCAAGGAAGCATTTTAAATTTGAATCTGAACTTAATTGGAAAAGAATTTGAAAATATAAAGCTCTTTATTTGAACCACACCCTCTACATTGCTTTGCTACTTTGGGTTAGAGCACACCAGCTTGGATAAGCGTGGATGAGGTCACAGAAGAATACAGCCTTGGGCAGCTCGCTTCAGGCTCGGTGGCACGGACAGGGACCCCAAACTGCACATCAGCTGCTAACCTGTTCCATGGCTGTTCCATGAGCCCTCTCCGCTAGCAGGTGCTGAGGAGGACAAAGGCTCTCCCGCAGTGGCAACACTGACATATGCCAAGCATCTGCTTGCCCTCTTCAGGGGGCCTTACTGGCTCTTGTGCTAGGAAATGTGATAAAAGGGCAGCTCTGCTCTAGTCAAAATTAAAGTTTGGGGGATTATACTTGTGCAAAATTTTCTGGAATAGCACAGCTACACAAGGCTTGGAGAGAGTATGTCCCAAACCCACTCCAGCTTGTTGTGGTTCTTTCCTACCTGGACCCATCACCGCACCATGGGGTCATCTGGGTTCTGTTCTGCAATCTCAGGCTATGACCAATTCCCTCCAAATCCAAGGGGGACTAGTTACATACAGAATTATGCTCCTGGATTACCAACAATTAAAGACATTTCTTTTCCTTATTCAGCTTTCCTGTTTTCCCTAGGAAAGTGTAAAGAGATTCAGAAGAATCTGACACATTCTCACAGCACTGCTTTGCATGGGGGAGTGATGGCAGTTTTTATTCCCCAAACAAAAAACATTTGGGAACATACCTTGAAATCAGAGTGATCTGGAAAACTGAGATCAGTTTTCTTCAAGTATAGAGTATTTTCTTTCAAATGTCCCCTTACATTACAGAATAATAAATCTAAGCAATATGAAAATTAAACTACAAATGAGAGTTTAATTTTAAAAGTAGTTAACTAAAAAAATCTACTTTCTTTCATTCAATACAAATATTCATGCGACATATTAACACACACACATGGGTGCAAGGCAAGAAGAGAAAGGGAGCAAAACTTATCTTCCAGTTTGTTAGAACATTCACTATTGAAGTCTAGAATTCCAGAATTAAGAACTTCCATTCTTAAAGGTCATGCAGAAAGAAGCAGAAAGAAAAGATTTGAAAGTAATAATACTGTTAGAGCAGAATCAAACAATATACTGATTTGTTTACCTAGTATCTGTTTTTTTTAGTTTCGCTCTGTCTGCTCTTCAATCATTTCGGTTATAGCCCTTGAGAACATATCTACTGAGCGCACCTGAGGCAGATACCAGCCTTGATTTACAGTCAGCAACACAATGAAGGAAGGTACAGTTCTCTAGAAGTCTGAACCAAAAAAGCTAGTTTCTTCATCCTTGTTTAATTAAAATAAAATTTAAAAGTCTTATATCCCCTTCCCCCACTTTTTGGTCTATTTAGCCATCAAGGTACCCAACAACTCTCCAGTGACAAATCACTGGGCACAGGGAAAACACTGACCAAAAAACACTGAACTTTAGACTCAAGTCCATGATCAGTCTGCAATTTAAATCTATTTTATAATCAAAAAAGTATTTCATAAATAGCATTCTGAAAAAAAAAAATGTATTCCTGCTGTAGTTCTTGATCGTGGTAGAGAAGAGAACACAATTGAATTCATTTGCTGCTGGCTTAAATGAAATTCTTGAGCATTCCTCAAGGCAGAGGTCATGCAAAGGAACATTAAAAATTAATATATTCAGGTCATTTATAAAAAGCTATTTCAAACATGGAAAGGAGTTTCTATTACATTTTCCATTCTCATAGAGTATAAAGGAGTTCAAAAAAACCTTGATAAATAACACTGATGCAGTACATATTTTGGCTGTAAACTGTGATTAGTATTCCAAATTATTGACAACAGTAGATATAACTTGTTTTATGAATATGATATTTCTACCTCATCTATAACAGTCTTCAGACTTTTCCATACACTGGATGCTACCCTAAAGATGACTTCCTTTCAAATTCTTTTTCTAAATCCATGCTGGAAGATACAATATATTGAAGTAGAGCTCCTTAGAGGTTAAGTAGGTAATCCATGGAGACTATACCATAACTTTTCCTTAGCTGCCATTCATTAAATATGTTCCATCTCATGAACCATGAATCATTTCATTTTTAAGTACTCTTATTTCCTTTAAATTTACCTAGAACTTTATTACATTCAGTCCATACAGACCTGACAGACAGCCTGCATATATTTAAAACATTCCCAGTGGAGAAGCATAAAACATTTAAAATCTATATTTGATCTGACAACAGCAGCACCATGTTTGAATTAGAAACAGATTAGACATAATTGAAGATAAAGAGGACACAAGCATCACTCCCATTTTGGTGGAGTGGGCTTTAAATTATCAGATTCATCCAGAATACATTACTGAGAAACATTGAATTGTTATCTTTAGACAGCCTTTTCTAAGAGTTTACAATTTCTCAGTTCAGTGAAGCTTGCCACCAGCTTGTTATCAGAACAAAAAACGAAAAATCACTCGGTTCAGAGCACAGAACTGATCTCACCTCCAAAAGTACACGTTTTCTTCTGATAACAGACACTTCATTGGACTGCAGAGGTACCACTTCACGCTTTACAGTGAAGGCAATCTTTTTAAGAACCTTCCACTTTTCAGGTAATTCCTGACAACATTACAAGCAGATATTGTTTGTCAGTTTTCAGAGCCAAAAATCCTCCCAGTATAGAAACAAACATACACACATACTTTATTTCCCCGGTCCCCACCCTTTTTTCTTAAAATAAAATATTTGGCTTTATGTCATTCATTTTCCACATCTTTATACAGTGACAAACACAGATTCATTACTCATGGTAATTTGCAAAGTGTAATTTATGCAAAAGATTGAAGTTTGTTTACAATATCCTGTATTTTCTCGCTAGAGTATGTTTATGTATATTATCTTTGGAAATAAACCTCAGCAATGTAAAAAACATCCCAGTGATGCAACTCACTGGGAAATACTCTGATAAATACATTATTCATGTGACTCAAAAAAAAAAAAAAAAATACACTGAACACACACACACTGCCAGCCAAATCCATTGGTGACTTGGGAAGGCCATTAAGTGCTTTTAGAACCCCACTTAGCTTATAGTAAGGCCAATCCTGTCCAAGAAAAGTTGGTTCCTTAGATGATTTTTTTACACAACCCAAAGGCTCACCTGCTCTACAAGAAATACCTGTTGCTTCCCAAAGGCAGCAGCAAGTGCAGTTAAACATGGGTAAGAACTAGATTACAGCACGCATAATAAGACTGTGTAATTAAAGGCAACTTTAGTTGTCTTTAGTCTTCTTCTTTTTCTTTTGGAAGGGGCATACTAGGCTTTCCCAAATATTTTAGCTTACTTTGAACCTCATCCTACAGAACTCTACAATTCTGTGACACAGATGAACTTTATTATCTCCCTGCAAGTCATTTTGCTCAGAAACAGTGTATCTGATTGTTATTTGAGACAAGGTGTGGCCTATTTGTCTAGAAGCTTAGTCAACACAAGCAATTCTTTGACAATACATTCACAAATTAGGATACAATAAAGTACCTGTCTATAAATTGTCCTTTAAAATGGATATTTCCACAGTAAAAGTGTACTTTGCAGCAGCACTTAGAGGTATGAAATACTAGAATTGAAAAAGTAAAAAAGCAATTTTACTTTTAAGTAAAAACAAGTTAAATAACAAGTTTTTAACATTTCCTGCAAAATATGCTATGAAAACAAATATAGAAATACCTTTTGTCGTTTAGCATATAAGACAAGGACATCAGGCTGAAAGTGTCTTACACACCAATTATATCAAATTTTGTTATGACATCATTTCTACTGCTTTAGTCTATCAACCCTTTCCTAATTAAAGATATGTTAAAAAAAACACTGGTTAAATTTTCAAAGATATATTTTTCATATACTAACAGAGACTTTTTTTTGTCTCCTGTGAGGATACTGCAAAGCCTAGCTGCTCCCCAAGGGAATAAGAGCCAGGAGCAGAGGATGACCCTAACACAGGCCAGACCTCCTCGATAAGGGAACAATCCCGAGCTGTTTACAGGGTCGGTGCTGGTTACAGCCTGAGGAAGAGCAAGCAATGAACCAGGTTCAGTCTCTCCAGGTAGCGCAATCAGGATCCAGAAGAGAGAGGGCCAGAGGGAAGAGAACAAGCCACGGGAGACCAGCTACACACAGGGCCAGCACTCAACTCAGGCACAGCTACAACCCAGCTGGCTCAGGGCCAAAGGCTGGGCTTAAATGGAGCCCCTGGCCAACGGGGGGGGGGGGGGGGGAAGAAGGTCCCAGGTGAAGCTCATCAAGCCATCACAGGGCCTATTAGTGCACTCAGGGCCCTCACAATATGCATAAGTAATTAAGCTGCTAATTACCTGGCCTACCTTCACAAGGAATACCCTGATTCTGCAAAGATTTAGGCTATTCAATAGATTTTTACAGGATCACAATTTCACACACAAATTATGCACAAATAAACCTTTTCATTTCAGTGACAGAGGCCGTATTAAGATCTTTTTAGTAGCTGAAAATTAAAACTAAAATCAAATGTACCCTGTAAGTAACCTTAGCTAAGATCATCTAGAAAACAAAATTTCATTTAACCAGAAATATCAGTGTTTCAAAAATTTTTATCCCACAGGAGAGGGAACCAGCTTGTCAAGGGCTTTCATAAAAATAAATAAATATATAATAAATAAATAAAAATGCAGTAGTGGATTGCTCTATGTTTCATGAATTTATTTGGAAAGTGAGAGAACACCAAATCCAAGGCTTTATGTTAAATCAGACACTTTGCGGATTAAAGCCACAGTCTCTCTCACTCCATCTGAACCCCTGACCAAAAATCTGGCTCCTTGAACAACATAGCCCCTCTGTCCCAACTCTGCTCTTAGTCCCGAGCATTGCAAGGGCAGCAGGGATTGTGTTTGTGCCATTGCAGTTAAGATTTAATGGAAATCCAAACAGAAGAATAAAATTTAAAAAGTAAAAATTTCCACATCTCTTCCAGGATAAATTTGTGCAAGTTGGAAATACCGTTCTGCCAAAGGATGATTGCAAGTTAACAATGCTGTCTGTACAAAATCTATGTGCTATTACCAAAAGTGCCAGGGCCTCAGTACCCTTAGCTTGTGTCCACTTGAGGGAAAACGCTACCTCCTCGTGATGAATCATATTTTCTCCCAAGCACTTTAATTGCTTCCTAGGAGGACACAGATAGTACAGCACAAGTAAACAGACTTCACTAAGACTCCTGAACAAAATTTAAGAACACTGAAAAAAATCTAGGCTGTTCCTACTCCAGACTCAGTTAAGCTATAGAATTTTTACCTGAAAAGTGAGAACAGATGGCAGATACTGTCTCGCTATAGAGACAAAGTATCCAAGGCAAACATCACCAAAAAAAAAAAAAACGCATCTGTTTCAGGCCATGATCTCATTCAAGCTCAGAACTGCAGAAGGAGAGGGGAAGGGGCTCTCTGACACTTGGAAAGAGCTGGAAAGGTGGGCATTGAAGGGCATGAGTGTAACACCATGATCCATATCCTTCTTTTAGAACAGCCCAGGATTGCTTCTCAAATCAAAGAGCTTTCATGCTCTAAACTCTCCTACTCTAGCTTTCCAGCATAGTGAGGAACATCATTTTGAAATGCACTTCAAAAGATATAAAGGTATACCAAAGACGAGGCAGACACGCTAGAAACCCTTAATATGAACTAATATGAATTAAAATTCTACTCCACATCGATCAATCAAGAAATAACTACTTCTAGAATAATATTAGCACCTTAAAAACATCAACAATTTTGTGAGCTTGATGCTTATCACTGTTCTGGAAGAAACTTAAGTCCAAAGAAGCTGGGCTGTCCCAAGATCATGAACCACATATATTGTATATCTATATGTATGTGCATTTGCATATGTGTGTGTGTACATATGTATATAGTATATACATATATATGTATATAGTACATATACACAGTATAGTAAATATAAAAAGCAAAATCCACAGAAATTACATTCAGAATATAAGAGGAGACAGAGCAGAATAAGAATAGACATTAGAAGTCCAAGTGAGCAGATGGGAATAAGCCTCACAGCTTCACATGATATTGGCCTTCTCGGCATAAACCACTGGATAGGGTGACTTGGGTGGGTAAACATCCACTCTCAAAGTTTAGAGGACAGATGAATTGTGATACTTTAAAAAAAAAAATACAGAAAATTAACAATACCTGAAAAGGGTCTTTTGCAAGGTATCTCACAACTCTGTTTACAGTTGATGCATTTTTTAAGACGTTTTTGATTAATTCCTCCATAATATCAGAGAAATTGACATTGAAATTAAGTCCAGAGAAGTTTAAAAGTCGTTTCACTGCCATTAAGAACAAGCTGTACTTCAAATAAAGGAATAGATTTAAATATTGTCTCAGTGTTTTCCATCAGATACTGAAGAGAACACTTGATAGCTTGAACAACCCATCTGCAATCATGTGGTCTTTGTATTCAGGGTAGGATTTCCATTCATCAGAAAGAGGATCTGCCTGGAGCAAATACTGATTGTCCTGGAAAGAGTAATTTAGAGAATCAGTAACAGGAGTTAGAATTGCTCTTCCTTGTATGGATTTCTTATCCCAGTTAACTGATCAATCCAGGAATAACGGAACTCTCACTTTGATGAAGAAAAGCATTCCCACTATTTACAACATAATTACCTTTTCACTGGAACTTTTACAAGTACATCTGGAACTAATTACTGAAAACTATTTCCCTTTGGAGTTAGATTTGCATCAGCAAGTACAAATATTTGAAAACATTTTTAGTTCCTACTTAATCCTGTTTTTCCTAAGTATTTTCATGTATTTATTGACAATATATACTACTCACAGTATAAAACATTCACTGAGCCTTTTACTATGTGAACTATCTGGTGGATCTTTTCTAATTTTTTTGTTAATCACACTCTATAGTTAGAACATTTCTTTTTATGACATCTAAGGACAAAAGTAAGATTTTTTTTGCCATTTTTCTTGACAAAAACAGGGGTGTTCATCTATGCAACAGCCAATTTCACATTATGTTTGTATTTTCAGATTCTCTCACCCAGATTATAAACAAAGTTCCTCTATCTGCTCATTACAATCCAGAGATCTTTACTCTGGCAAGTTAGAAGCAGGCATTGGCTTTTTTTTTTTTTTTTTTTTTCCTTCAAAGTTTTCCAGTTTGTGCATTCTACTTCTCTTTAATTACCACTAAATTTGCAACACTCCCAGCCAGTACTCACTACAGGAATGGCTCTAGTTTTATCATCATACATCTCTGACAACTGGACCAAAAACACCAATGGATTTTATTCCAATCCCTGAAAAGCCTTTTTTTTTAACTAGTAAGAGAAGATGTTTTATCATCCATCACTGGTCTCACACACCACACAGGCTTAATTTCATACATTTCCTGATAGGAGGAATTAGTTCTATGAATTTACAAGTTAATGCATTAGGAGTCACCCTTTTGTATTCAAAGAAACACACTCACTCACACACACACACACACACACACACACACACACACACACACACACACACACATATATATATATATATATACACACACACACACACACACACAGAGACAGAGACTCAATAAGACTAGAATGTACGATTAACTACAAAATACAGAGTTAACAACCACTCAATAGACAGGAAAACTTGAAAAACAGTTGGATACAGTTTGATTCTGGTTTAGTTGTATTTGAAGATTTGAAGAGTTTATTACAGTTATGTCAGTTTTCTGCCATGTCTTTACATTCATACCCATCTTTCAGAAAGGATCTTATTTACCTTGTAAAATCTGTCTCTCAAAATAGAAGAGCACTGCAAATGCTAGGGTTAGCAGGATTCTTTAAGATATTTCATCTCTGGGGGAAACAGCAGAAAGTTGCAAAATCACAAAAGGTTTTGCTGTAAGAAGAGGAAATCAGACATTAACTAAAAGGCTTTTTCAAATTATCGCATCATGAAGAAATTCTATGGAATTTGCTGAGGCAGAATTTTTGTCAGCTTCCTGAAACCAAGAACTAGAGGTCTTCGCCATCATCATTTTTGTGTTCCAGACATTTCATTTAGATACATGCATAATATTCTTTTTTACTATTATTAAAGAAAATCTGAATGGTATTTCTCTTATTTCAAACCACTAATGCTTCTCAGGGAACCAATGTTGTCATACACATGCACAGTCATTTTACACTATTTTCAATGCAGAAGTAAAAATCTATGAAATCTGATAGGACTTGAACTTGTTATCTCTACTGCAAAGGAGAATTTTTACCACAAAACAAGGTATTTGCTAAGACAATTTTTATAAAATGCTTTATAACAGTACAGTAAGATTTGTGATTGCTTTACTTTCTCATCAAAAATTATGCTATACAAACTGCAAAGAATGATTAGACTGAGGTCTGAGGCACAGAGGTTTTGACCCTGTGTCTGAGAGGGATATCTCTTCATTTTATCCACCCAGCCATTCCAACACTCTCCATCATTTTTGCAAAACAGGATTTGTTTCCTTTATGTGCAAAATCCTACAGAGACAGAAGAGATTTCACCTCAATGTCATTTCTAAGTACACAGTAAGGCTGTAACTTCAGAAAGTGCCTGAAGTGTTTTAAGCCCCACTGTACAATGTTTTGCAGCAATACTTACAGGTGATTGATGTGCTTAAAATGCGGTCTGTGCCTGAGAAGCCTCTTGTAACTCCTAAGACCATTTTAAACTGCCTGCAGTCAATGACATGCTTTCATGAAGTGGAAGGCACATCCATTCCTTAACTTAAATAAACAGAAGCATTTATGGGGATAAACTGACAGTTTTGTCATTATATAAGCTGCAAATAATGCACAAAGCCTGCTCTCAATATCTAAAGTGGTAACAGCTTCAGATCCAAAATTCTCTGGTCCTGGATAAAATTCCCAAGGACTTCCTGGAACAAGTCACAGCAGATGACAAAGGAGTTTCAGGTACTCCAGGGAGCTGCTTTTATTCCTTCGCTCTTTGAAATATCTATCATTCCAGAAAGAGTGAAGCCTTCTGCTAGCTGCAGGCAAGTCCAGTTGCCATTAAGGAATCCCAGGGGCTTTTCTGACAGACCACAAGAAAAGAAAACACATATCTGAAGCTGGAGAACTGCAGGGTGCTTCTTTGGCAGAAATATGGACATAAACATATGGATGACACTAAAACAGAGCAGACTACAAACACAAATAAGGATACTGCTGTACGATACCTATCTTCAGAGAAAGAATCTATCAAACATCATTTCTTTTATCACTGTGCAGATCTGGAACCCTCACATTAAAATCATTCTGGAATTCATTTGTCTTTGTAGATTTCTGCTATAACTGCCAAGATAGACAACTGTTCTTTCTTTAGATTTTTCTTCCAGAAAACAAGTTTCTTCATAAAATGTGAATTTCCTTCTCTTCCAGATTATCCTTGAAGAAATCAGAAAAAAAAAAAAAATCTGTAAATAGGGTATTTAAAAGTATGACACCTACTTCTGGAACAGTTTCTAAAAATGAAATGGCATCCCAGGAGAATCTAGGAGCATGTTTCCATACATGCACATTCAGATCAAACCTGCAATTGTTTATATAACTATGTCCAGATCTAGGCATTTAAAGAAAGCAAACAGAAAATGTAGCTGGGCTCACCAGCTTTCTTGTATGCCTATGCAAACTCTGCTTTAATTATTTTCCATTGGGACAGAATTATTTTCCATTGGGAAAAATAGGGTATTTTTCCAAATTTTTGCGTAATTCATAGAATCATAGAATGCTTAAGGTTCAAAGGGACCTCTAGAGATCATCTAGTCCAACCCCCCTGCACACACAGGGTCACCTACAGCCTGTGGCTCAGGACTGCGTCCAAGCGGGGTTGGAAGATCTCCAGAGAAGGAGACTCCGCAACCTCCCTGGGCAGCCTGTGCCAGGGCTCTGTCACCCTCACTGTCAAGAAATTTTTCATTAAGTTCCTGTGGAACTTTTGGTGCTTCAGTTTGTGGCCATTTCCTCTAGTCCTATCAGTGGCCACCACTGAGAAGGGGCCGGCCCCATCTCCTCACTGCCTCCCTTGAGGTACTTATAGACACTGATCAGGTCTCCTCTCAGCCTTCTCTTCTCCAGGCTGAACAGGCCCAGCTCTCTCAGCCTTTCCTCATAGGGTAGATGTTCCAGGCCCCGGATCATCCTCGTAGCCCTGCGCTGGACTCGCTCCAGCAGCTCCACATCCCCCTTGTACTGCGGAGCCCAGAACTGGACACAGCACTGGCAGGATCCCCTCCCTCGACCTGCTGCAGACGCTCCTCCTAATGCACCCCAGGATCCCCTTGGCCTTCTTGGTCACGAGGGCACTGCTGCCTCATGGTCAGCTTGTCGTCCACCATGACACCCAGGACCCTTTCTGCAGTGCTGCTCTCCAGAAGGTCGGTCCTCATGTATACTTATTTTGCTTTCACAGAATTTCAAGAAAAGGTAGCCTGGTTGTGAAACAAATGAAGAATTCTGAGTTTTTTTGTTTTTTTAAGTGAAAGTTCAACATCATTTGAATTTCAATAAAATAAAATGAGAAAATGTTCAGATCTCAAAGATTTTTGATTTTCCCATGAGCGTTTCAACAGACTGTTCTTGGGTTCATAAAAGCATTTGCTTTTTAAAAATCTCCCTGTCCTTTCTCCTCTGGCAAGTAGATAGACTGAAGAAAATACTCTATCCTATTTTTCAAGTATTAATGCAGGATCTTTTACACTTTAAAGTACAGTGTCTTATTTCCACACAGACAATAGATAGCATTAGAAACCTTAGGACCTGTTAAGAGAGAATTTCAAAATATTTAGCTTCCAGAGACAACATATTGGCCACAAGGATTGGCCAGTTTCCACAAATCTCCAAAATGGTAAAGTCTCCTTAGAACAAGCTAAAACATGAAAATGTCAGCAAATCTGCAAGTAATCAATTGCTAAATACCAAAAACAACTGCCTCTTTCACAACATTTCAAGAATTCTGATTTGGATTTCTTTTGGAAGCAAAAAGTGCTCCATGCAGTGTCAAACCCAACAACGTATGAAAATGAACCACGTCCAAAAGACATGTCAGCATTTAGACATGATTAGCTGCTGCTAAGACATGATCTGCTGCTGCTTTATTTTCAATTCTGTTCAGTTTTCTTCTAGTCATTTGGATAATTTCAGTATAAGTGTAGGAATGAGTTTCCTGACTTTCTGATTACTTCTGGAAAGCAGGTATTAGCCATATGAAATTTCCTCACAGGCTTGAAAATGAACAGTGTTCTAAACATTTTTATTTTCAAGGAGAAATGGTATTTCTAAGAAAAATAAAATAAAAATCCTATAACCAAGGACTAAAAATAACTGAAAAAAGTTTTCTCTTCTTTAACATATAATAAATATTCAACAATCACATTATTTGCAGAACACTAGTAATATTAAAATACTGCACACCTGAAAACAAAAGAAGCTTGTAGAACTACGCTGCTTTGAAAATATTACATTTATCTAAAGGTAAGAGAGAAAATCAATCGGCTCCTGGGGGAGCAAAAGAAAAAAAAAAGCAAAGGAAATTAGCAAGTTCCTGAGATTGCATTAAAACTGTAAAAATGATTAAAAATTAAATGAAAAATAGGCAATTAATTGCTTAAAATTTATGTCAAACACCAAGCAGATTAAAATATAGCAAACAACTGATAATTAATTATATAAATTAGATAGTGATAACATGTAACATATATAATGAGTGAGGGCATAAGAGAGGAGATTTTACTTTTTATTTGTGAAAGATCTCATTGTAGCAGGTAATTTCTTCATCAAACATTGAAAGAAAAACAGCAAACTTGGAATAGCTGCTGGAAATTATGGCAAGCGTTTCCAGTAATCACCAAAAACATCTGCAAATCTGTAGAAAGTTCATCAAACAATAAATTAAAAAATTACAATAAATAAAAAATATATAAAAACAAGGTGGCTTTACAAATACTATTAATTAAGAAGACTTCTTATTCTTCTTATTCTTTTATTAGAGACAGCCGCTCTAAGTTACATGAGCCATTGTAGACCTACTGCAAACTGCGGACACTGGCATAATGACATACAAGATGTGAAGAGACACTTCTGAAGTAGCACTGTTAGCTAAATTGGTGGCCTCTCAAGTGGCCATCAGTCAGGAAAGGATTCTGGTTTAGACAAGGTTAGTGCTAACTGTGTTTATCAGTAGCTGTTATTCTACAACAATAGGTCAAAATGTCATTGGCACAAGCTCTGAGGAAACTATACTATCAGAAAAGAGGAGAACAGGTATTTTTCAGCACTGGCACCAGTCATTTGAAGAGTCTCCACATACTCAAACAATTTCAAAGAGATCTTGATAGACTGAGGAAATAAAAATTCTTCTTCCAACCTCATTGCACCTTTCAGGTAAGACCGGTTGAAAAAAATGCTACAGGATGTAATCCTAAAAGTTCTTAACTGTTCTGCATAGCATTCCAACTGCCTTCCAAGCCTGTGACAATGCAGGTTGTGCATGGCAGTACTCACAGGCCAACTAAGTCTTTCCAGTATGCAAATGCAGTTATAATTTCTCTCATGATACTATGGGAAACAGCACTGAAACTATCAGCTCTCCAGATGTCAGCAAACAGTCTGCAACAGATAAATTGCAGATTGTTTTGTGGACAAACTCAGCAAATACAACCAAAAAGTTTATAGAGTGATTTTATATAATTTTCCCCCAATAATATGTTTGCTTTATTTGAATATGTATTACCAGCAGCAGCCTCAGTTTATGGCAGTGTGTGGTTAAATATCCCATAAAAGCTAACTCACTCTCTTCTATTCTAAACTCGCTACATTCATGCTGACAGCCCAAATTACAGTGTTTTATTATATTGCATCTTCACTGTGTAGTTTATTTATCTCTGTTGTGCCTTCCAGTTTTTGGCATCTGTTCAAAACCTTTACCTGTGTCCTCCTGCTGTTTGTCCTTCTGCCAAACTGTTGTTTCTTTTGCAGTTTCTTTTGCTTTGTGCTCAGAGCAATATCTCTTACTTTCATACACTACAAAGTTCCTTAGTTTAGAGTGCTTATGCAGTCTCTCAGTGACACCAAATTGTGCCTATAAATTGCTAGACAGCTGCAAAAATAGCCTGTGTATTAAATCACCAATTTTGACAACCTATGAAACACCATTTGTAAATACGATCTTTATAGCATAAAGGCAGCTTAATTCAGTAGTTACATTTTAAGTGAAATGTCATAAGAAATACATATGTGGCCTAAAAGCAATTCATAATTCAACCAGTTTGTGCTTTGTCCATTTATTTTTTTAGAACTTCATATATTCACTCTTTATGCATCTTCACGAGTTCTCATAATACAGCATCCATAGAAACTGTTATTTTCCATGGAGCATCTAAGTTTGCTCCCTGCTGCAACAGTGACATTGACTACATTGTTTCTGAACTTCCTTGAAGGAGGACATTCTCCCTAGATCTGAAAAGCTTCAATGATTAAAGCTTTCAATTGGCAATTTTGTTGTGCAGCTCTTAAGAGTCGGTAGTTTGTTTTCAGCTAAGCTGCTGTTTTTTCTTCATAGAATTTGAGATTACATCCCAACCTCAGCAGAAGCGTAGAATAACATATATCCATTCACTTTAACAGTTGCACAGATATGAACAGCTAGTGAATTTAGTTTGATGACATTCAAATTTTCTCTAATGTTTTCAAAGAGATTATCAATGGTTCTTCCTATTTAGTCGCTTGTCTCTCTGAAAGATCGTTTCCAAATGATGTCTTTTTTAGGAGAGATCTTTTATCCAATAGATGACACATTTGTTTAGGTGAGATTATAAAGGTCATAAATATATGAGCCTTATTAAAGTAAAAGGAATGTAGATAGTAATGGCCCTTTATTTCTTCTGAAACATCCCATCATAGGTTTGAAATCTTATTTATCAGAAGTGAATTAGAGCTTGACTCTGCAACACTTATTGAAAGTCCTAAGTTTTTTGGTGTTTTTTTTTTTTTTTTTTGGGGTAATAGCAACTTTCTAAATTCCCCTATGCAGCCTA
>VZSV01000128.1:876921-893385 GCA_013398735.1 Nothocercus julius | reverse complement strand
AAAAAAAAAAAAAAAAAAAAAAAAAAAAGCTGTAGGTGTGGTAATAAGTTTGGATGCAACATGACTTATTTTCATTCTGCCACCTCTATTCACACTGTGCCAAATTTTAGCTCCCAGTCCTGAAAATTGCTCCAGGCAGGTGAAGTTTTTATTGGAGGTCTGCTTGGAGCAGTTTTCAGGATCAGGACCTGCCTCATCAGGCGGTCCCACTAAAATGAATTACACTAAATCGAAATAAAATTCTAATAGAAATTAATCACAGCACGTATTCAAATATTTATAAAATGTTTTTCAACCTAGTAATTTCAGACTATAGAATTCTGAGATATGAAATAGATTAAATATTTTACACTGAAGCAGACTCCAGTCCTTTGACTCCTGAAATGCAAGACTGAATATTGCCTCTAAATAGCGATCATTCATCTGCCATGTGAATCACATACAATGAGAGAGAAACTCCTGCATTACAATGTATGGAAAGTTCTATGTCAGAATTCAATTACAAATATCAATACTTGCTATTCAGAACAGCAGCTCCAAAATAAAGCTCTTTAATTTCAGATTATAATTGAAAGTGTAACCAAATTATTGCATATTCTGTTGCTTTTGGCATCACTGACAAATACAGGAACTAATCCTGTACCTGTTACTCACATTAGCACTAATACAAGTAATCCCATTCAAATTAAGAATGTAAAAGTAAAGATTACACTGGTAAGTAAAAATTACAAGATAAGGTGAATAAATCCGCTGAAATTGAATGATACAATCCATTTATTTATTTTCTTTCTCTAAGGTATGTGGTTTCATTTGCTTGGCTGAAACTAAAAGTACCAATGAAAACACAGGACCCTACACAGCAGATGAGATGCAGTCAGCAGCTCCTAAGACTGCTCTGCATCTCCCAGTTCATGTTCTCCCAGGCTCGCAGCCTGGGTGGCTCCTGACCCTGCAAGCTCTTCCTTCTGCACGTGTACTGACACCATCAGCCCCACTGCAGGCAGAAACAGGCAGGATCAACCCAGCATTCGCATCTCTCTCTCTTCCCCCAGTTCTAGATCCTTAGCCCACCACTACTTAGTCATGTACAGGTGATTTAACAAGTAATGGCATTGCAACCAAGAGAAAAATATCAGGAGCAAAGGAGCATTTAGGCAGGAAAATGGGTTAAGAATCATAGAATCACAGAATCATAGAATGCTTAAGGTTGGAAGGGACCTTTAGAGATCATCTAGTCCAACCCCCCTGCACACGCAGGGTCACCTAGAGCATGTGGCATAGGACTGCATCCAAGCGGGTTCTGAAGATCTCCAGAGAAGGAGATTCCACCACCTCTCCTGGCAACCTGTTCCAGTGCTCTGTCACCCTGTCAAGAAATTTTTCCTTAAGTTCCTGTGGAACTTTTGGTGCTTCAGTTTGTCACCATTCAATCATATCACTATTCTCCTTACAAAAGATCTAATAAAAATGCTATGGATAAAAAACTATTTAGATGCAGACTAATTTTTTTCCAAGGTGCCCAGTACTTTCATACATATTGATGCTTAAAATCGTCTAATCTATAGTCCAAAAACTAATACTAGAGAACTCTAGCCACACTCAATCTGCCATATAGCTGGGAAGGGAATGAGCACAGCTGAGCTGGTGAGGAGAGGAGTTTATTTGTGTGAGACCCAAGGCTCTCCTGACAGTTAGCTCAGGCTTACCTGGCAGTCAGCCATGATTTCCAGTGACCCTGAGCCATCAGCCATGGCTTGATCAGCCTCTGTGGCAGCTGGACTCCCTGCCAGCCCCTATTAACAGGGCAGCACTACGGGAAAACACAGGCAGTCTTGCAAAAACAAAGTAAAATTCATCCCTTCATATGCAAGGTTAAAAGAAGAGTTTTGTGGATTGACTCCATAGCCCATGTCATTAATCTCAGCAGGATAAATACTTTTTATATTTTTTTTAAAAGATAAGCAAACTATACCTACATTGAATGTGTCTTCTATACAAGAGTAATAACTACATTTCACCAAAAATATGAATGTCTATCATGTAAATGAAGGACTCCCTAAGCACACATTAGCAAGGGAGACCATAGCTATCTATCATTTCAACGATCCCTGAACAACAGGATCTGTAAGTAAGTTTTGATAGAACAGATCGTGACAGCTTCATAGGAGTTATTATGAGTTGCATAGGCAAAAAACTGAGGTATCAAAGGAATCATAATAGGCTGTAGGCTGTTGTGTCAACTTGCAAATGATCAAGCATTGAAACTAGCCTTGCTAAAATCAATTGAATGACTCACTAGAATAATAAGATACAGTGATGCTGCAGGAATAACTGAAGTGTGGCATACATGTTAACCACCGTGCAAAAAACGAATTTTGTTGTTAAATGAAAACATAAAAAAAAAATGAACATTTCCTTTCAGAAAAAGCAAGACCAAAAACTGTAGCATAAAACTACTATTAAAAATGGTATGCACATATGTACACAAGCTAAAGCAGCTCCAGCCAACCCGCCAATCCTGCAAGCTAACTAAGAATGGAGAAGTTTGGATCTCAAGAGCACAGACCCAGGTTATTAATGCATAGCACAGCTTAGTACAGGTCGTAGTAGGTGCACAGGTGTTACCTGGGTTATGTATCTTGTTCCTCGCCACCTTAATTTGTCTTTGAATATCTTCTTACGCAGGGATAGCCACAAGAAATTTGCCAGTTTGGACAATGTTAGAAAACTTCACTAGCTTTCTCCTCGAGGAAAAATTTCCTGGGTTTAAGTGAGTATTTCTCCCTTTTACAGAGCTTTCAAACAAGACACTTGTAATGAAACAATTCAAAGACAGTGAGAGAATACAGTAAAACAGCGCTCTCTCCTCTCAACTTTTCTGTAACAAAACGAAAAAGTAAGGGTGTATGAAAGTGAATTGTTGGAATTTATCTGATAGTCTGAGTCTGTGAATAGGCAGAAAATAGATAATTCTGCATAGTTCAGAAATGTTAAACCACAGTATTTTAACCTTCCCCCATCAACACTTCCTTTACTAGTGACCTTAGTGCATCTTGTCATTAGAAAGGGAAAAGTTTGGGACCACAAAATTCTAGACAGATCAGGAGTGCCTGGACAAGCTGCAGAGAGCCTGTGAAGTCAAAGGGAGAGATGGGAATGGCTCACAGGGCACTTGGAGAGGGAGTCCCTTTTCTGTGCAGTGACTGCAGCCTACAGGAGTCAAATTGCATCCCATTCATGTGCCATTAGCCCTGGAAAATTTCTTCCCTTTTTCTTTCAGTAGGTAGGTATGTTTGCTGAAAAAAATGCAGGCTGAGACAACCCGGAAGTATCTGCCCACTCAGCAAGCAGCTTGAGCCTTTTACAAAACTTTGGCTTTGATGTCTGTAAAATAGCAGTAGTGTTGGCAGCCCTGCCTACTGTTTGTACCTTCTATTATATAAAAATTGGAGTAGTCATTCAGGATTTGAAAAGCAAATTTAAACTGAAGAACATTTGTTGTCCTTCAATATTTTTTCCTCCACAAAGCTATCAGACCTCAAAATGAGCACTGAATCCCACCCTCTTACTTTCCTAGTTCACATAGTCTGTAACACACTTGCAACAGATGCAACAGAACTTGCATCAAATTTCAATTATTAAAAAAAAAAAACAGGGTGCCATAAAATGCAATCCTGACAACGTAGCAATTCCCCCCGCAAAGAGCGGATTACTCAGCACCAGGTTACAAGCTCAGGGCAGACACAGAAGTCAGACCACAGCGGTAGGGTCAGAATGAAGAAATTAAATCTTCACTAAAACATCGTCACTGAAAATACATTTTTGATTTCCAGATACAAGTTGTTCCGCTTTGTGCTTCAGGTGAGTCAAATGCAAGGCAGATTTGGTCCGAGAGCTGCAGATTTGCCGCAGTGTATATTGCTCAGGAAAGAAAAGCAGCACTAACAAACACATCTCCGAGCTTTCAGACTCAAGGCACCTCATGCCCAGAGCTCGGAGAAGAAGGCAGAAGAATTTTTGTACGCAGCTTAAACATCAGAATGATTATAATGCTGCAATGTATAGCAGCTCTTCATAGATCACACTGAGAAAATACCAGCACAGAGGGACAGTCCCACAGTTTAACAGCTTCCCCTTTTCTTATACTATGAACAATTACCTTCTTCTAAAGTGTAAAAAGCATTCTTAAAACTTCTGAATAAAGCAGCATTTGTTGAACTTCCCCTGTTCCTTCTTCTAGATCTATTCTGAAAATCTCTGCATAAATCAGAAAGATAAAAATTTCACTTTCTAAAATTATGTATAATTATTCCAATGGATTTGAAATCTCATTCATATATATTTTAAAATACAAGATACCAGTTGATCGTATATCTGAACAATAGCTGCCTCTGATAATCACAACATTCCTGTAGAACAAACAGGCAAAAATTGACTATTTTGTGCTTCATGTAAAATAATTAATATTATTGCCTATTTTGTCCCAGAAGGACAGAAAATACAGAAAAGCATATAAATCTTGTCAGAAAGACTGACCAAAGATTAGACAATACAATGCTAGAAAGGTCACACGTTTGGTAGTGTCCAGAAGGTTTATGATAGAGTAGGTTGAATAACTGAAATCAATTTCTGGAGCAGGAAGGGAGAAACAGCAGCCTCTGGGAATCTGGGGAGGGTCAGATTGTCTAAAAACAGAAATGTTTTTAAACTCTTAGAGAAATTCAGCTTTTCCAAAAAAAGAATTCTGGCCAAATATCCAAAACTGGATGTTCTAAATTTTTTCCTTTCATTTTTTTTTCCTGGCAAAAATATTTGCCAGCTTTGAGCAAATACTAGAAATGATGTCAGTTCTACTTCATGGTGACTACATTATGAATGGGGAAAAAAAAAAAACCATCATCCAATTAAATGCTCTATCCTTGGAGCTACCTTTCCCCCAACATTGTGCAAGATGTAGTAAATATTTACATGCTGATGCTTCACTCTACTCCCCTGTATAATGATATGCTGCCATGCTTGCACTATCTTTATCTGAAGTCTGATTCATTAATGAATGTAAGGCACACTTAAGAGCATAATATCAGAAACAGCTTTTGCAAGGAACATCACAAATGAAGTGTCATCATAATCAAACTCAACTTTTCTACAGGAAAAGATACAATTACATTCACATGTATTTCTTCTTAACAATAAAAAGAATGATATTGAAAGCACTATCCACAAAAATGAATAATTATTCACACTAAGTTCAAAAAAGGGACCATTTAGTACTAATCCTGTGGTTAGCGTCTTACATTTGTGATTGGTAGGCCACATCTAAGGGTCAGCTTATGCTGACCTACCCCATGCAACTGAGGGTTAAAATCTGCATCTCTGCTCTGCTACGCCCAGGTGCAGCAAAGGGCCTGGCTCCAGGTGACTGTGCCAGCCATATGTGCTGCATTTCCTGCACAAGCTAGCAGGAGGGAGCAGCCTTGCCATGTTTACAGCCAGTCTGATTTTCTCGCTTTTTGTCTGTTTAAGCCTGCCCCCTCCTGTTGTTTATACATTTTATTTAATTTGTGTCTTCAATGTTATTTTACTAAGGACAATTAAAAGCATACAAAAAAAAGGCACGGGAAGGGAAAATGGAAGGATTCTCGGAAAGACTTCCAGCCAAATTCTGCTTTTTGCAGAATCTGCTCACACAAGCATGAAATTTCTGCAGATGTCTGGGGAGCGCAAGGGTAGCGTGACCGACTTATTCTGCTGCCCTGGCTATTCAGACTATTTTGTGTGTGCGGCTCTGGGAGGGGCTTCCTTCCCTTTCACAGCGCTACAAAACACAAGCCTTGGATGAGAGCACCCGTTTTCAAGAGGCGAAGGTAAATGCGAAGGTAAACGCTGCCTGTACAGCAAGTGCTCCTGCTGACTTCAGAGGGACCGTTCACCTGTCAAAAGTAGAGCGTTTGGTGCAGACTCACCCTCACGGTGAGGCTCTTGGCGGCGTCACCGAGGTGTGCTCGGGTCCCTCGGCCTGGGCAGCCAGCACAGCTCCCTGCCGTGGGCACAGAACAAGGGGACGCCACGTCCTCACAGGCAGCCAGCAGTCACGCTCCCGAGAGCTTCAGCTACGCTGGTGTTTGCATGGGGAAGAAAGAATAGCCAGGCTGAATGTCTATTAAGAGGTTCATTCCTGGAGTGCAGGTTTCAGGCTATTATTACAGCTGCTGTGGAATAGATCTAGTACAAGAGCCCTCCACATGCAAGCGTAGCTCCTCAGACACAGAGTAACTGGATTATCCGCGGAGTGAGCAAGTCCGCCCATGTCTGCAGGGACAGCAGGAACTGGATCACTGGCAATATTTGTCCACCCAGCAGTCATGTCCCCTGGGGGTTTGGCACGATGAGCTCTGATGATGGTCGGACCACTGCCAGAAGCATGAGAACAATGACTCCACTAAGTATCCATTAATCACTTCTCAGATTAATTTGGAAATTAAGAGCCTACAAAAGCAACTAAGGCTGTTAAATATTTTGTATTTGCTACAAATACTCTGAAACTGATTTCTGCCCCCCAATATCTCCACTCAAATCTCCCCAAAAGACCTTCAAACATTTTCAATTAAATTCCATGAACATATTTTTAGATATCAAGTCACAAAAACAGGCCTCAAAGTCAACAATACTAATCCAAAAAATCAATATATTTAAAGTCACAATCCTGTTTTATCTCCATGTTTTGGTCAATAAGACAGTTTTCTGAGCACATTCAGATAATTATATAACACTGAACCTCTTATAAATACAAGGCCTGATTCTCATTTCATGGGAACTGATGGCAAAATTGCCAGTTGAGGTTTGCAATTGATCACACTCTGTTTCTATGTAACATATATAACTTGCTGAGGGTGTTCTGCCATGGAAACCAGATCTGGCAATGTACATCTGTTTCACAGTAAAAACAAGATATTAATATTACCCAGCAAGTCAGCTGCTTCCCAGCCTTTGGGCAAACTTTGGTGAAGTGAGCAAACTCTCTATTTTCATAGCTGTTAATTCTGCCAACTCTCTCTCATGGAATTTACATGAGAATATGCTCATTTTCAGGCAAGTTTTTTTTTCGTTTGTTTTGCTTGTTTTTGTGGGTTTTGTTTGTTTGTTTGTTTTTTTCCAAATAGTTTTCTGGAGTAAAAGATATCTGTTTGTAAGGCTACACCCTGCACTGAGAGTTAGGTGTTGAATGTCTGTTTAGTAAAGAAAATACAGTAAACCAGTATCATAATTGCTCAAAATAGAATCCAGATAGAACTCCAGCAGGTTATCACTGGGGGAAAAAAGTCCAATACTGCACTAATAACTAAGAGCAACATATGAAAAACTAATAAAATTTGGAAAATTGTAGATTGAGATTCACACTTTACACTGGACCTGGCAGCCTAAGAAGACAGTTGTTTCAAGCCCCTAGTCAAGAATTTGGAATGATTCTGATACAGCAGCAGGTCCCAAGAGCCAGATGTTCAACCTATCATTGATACAGATTAACAAGCGGCCTTGATCTTGCCCCTGCAAGAATAATTACATTAAAAAGACTGTTTTGTAATTTTTACCAATCTTTAAAAAACTTTTTCATTTGAATGTATGAAAATTGCTTCTCGAAACTAGGAGGACAAGTAACCTATAAAATACTTATTTTTCTCTTAGAGAAAAGAAGAGTAACACTCTCCCTTAAACGTGAAAGAACATGCAAGAGCAAATAAAAAGAGAAAGATCATGTGTGGGATATTCTGGGATACACAGAGTTAATCATTCAACAAGTAATCCTATCACTGTCCACAGATGATCTACATAGCTTAGGGTATAATGTAATATGCTACTCTCGAAGGAAGTTGTCAGTGTCTGAGGGGCTTTTAAAACAATTGCTCATTATGAAATGCACTTCTTAATTACTAGCATGAAGGTGATTCTCACATAAAGGAACAGGGCTCTTCATCTCTTCCACATTTAATGCAGTTGGCCATGTAAAAATACAATGCTTTTTTGTGTTTTTAGTACGGCATTGCATTTTCTTAGATCTATGTGATATATTTTCTCTGTTGATGTTCTTAGATATGATGGCACATCTAAGGTCATATATGGTCATGCATAATTAAATAAATCTAAATCTGTTAAGGTATTAGACAAGAAGAGATAAGTGATTTTGTGCCCAACTAGACAGTCTTCTAAAGGACACATGGCAAAGTGTGCAGCCTCTAAAATACACAAAATAAAATACATCAATTAAGACATTAAGCTGAACTTCTAAGACAAACCATCTTTTTCCAGAATCTTGAATTAGCGCTTTTGCAGTGCTATGTATAAGCTAGAACTTGACAGTTTTTTAACCTGTCAACCAGATTTCAAAACATCTGTTCACAAAAAAATATATACTATAATAAAGTAATTGTCAAAATAAACAAAGATAGGACATAATGACAGAATACACAAATATTTTTAACAGTGAGTGTCAGATTTTCAACCAAGCAGAACACAAGTCAGAGGTTCTGACAAACGGCTGGTTTTCCAGGGTACATCTGTAAGCGCCTATGGCCACTCACTATTTACATCCGCTATTAAAGATATGACTGAACATAATGTGAATTTTTCTTACTGGGACTCTTGTATCAGGACAACCATAACATTGGAAAAGCAGTATTATTTGGCATGACTCCAGGTCAGACCGATGGTAGAAAGAAGGTGACCACTGAAATGTTCAGTGTTGGGAAGTCTGGTAGCAATGTAACATTTTAAAGGACAAAGCAACGGGTCAGCATGTTGAGCTTCCACACTATTGCTTTAAAAAAAAAAGAAAGACAGAAAGACAGAAAGAAAGAAAGAAAATGATGAAATGATGAGATAAATTTTTTTCTCAATTAAACCAAATCAGCTTTACTTTTGACTTTGTTCTAACTTAAATCCATAATCAGCTATATTTTTGAGAAGAAATCTGAAATATTTACAGAAACCAGGTATCAAAATAATCTCTTACTATATTATCCAAAATATTTTACTGCGTATGAATATAAATGTCTCTTACCTTTCTCACACTTTAAGACAAGTTTTTGAAACTAGAGTAATTGATTCTTTTTTTTTTTTTTTTTTTTTTTTTTTTGATCTGTCTGTCCTCCCATAACCCTTGACCTTTTAACCATTATAAAAATGTGAGAAATGCAGTACAGCTGCAACATCAAGCAAGGAATATACACTTCAAGTTGCTAACTCTCTATTTCATGCAACACTGCTCACAAAAATCTGAAAAAAACATAATCTGTTTTCTGGTTTCATGCACAATTGGAGGAGTACCCAGGTGCCTAGTGAAATCCTAAAGGAAACCTCAACCAGACCTAATCAAACTTCCAGAGATTGAAATGGAGTGCACCAGGTGGTCATGTGGCTCCATCCTCCATCGTTTTGTCTCCCTTCGCAAGTGCCTCCAGGCGCCTGTGAGCGCGGGAAGGAAGTGCACACGCGCATTCCTGCATTCACACTGCTTGGTGACACACGTGGCAGTTCCCAACGCAACACGCATCCGCCAGGACACTGGGGGGAATCCACCTGAGCTCTACTGAAATCAGGTGTCTCATGCAGAGCATGCAAGCTGCTCAGGGAAAATACCTTGGAGATCTACCAAAGGGGCCCCTGCAAGTGCTTCCACATTAAACCTAAGTCACGTATATGTACACACTTGCAGTATTGGATACAATCCAGCTCAAACACAGGGACAAAATGGATCCCACTATGCCACTCACTGTGCTATGCAATTATTTTCATTTATGCTGACACAAATAAGGAATTAAGGATAAAAGGGGAACCTCTGGTATGAAATCCAGCTTTTGTTGTCAAGATTATTTCCTTGCCCAGTGACATAAAAGTGATCAGTACGCCATTATGTGGATAAAACAATTAAAAAGTTTCTCAGAACTAACTCTGTCATCTTGGACAGCAAAATTACTGCTGCAACGAGTTGCCATCACATTTGTTTTCCTTATAGCCAAATGCACCACCCTCATCAAGCTGATAATTTGACAGGTTTTTTTTGTTCAACTGATGCCAATTTATCCATGTCAGTGTTTATTATCTTACTGTCATCATAGGTTCCATACAGACTGCAAGTTCATTATCCATACATGAGTTTAAAGCAGTCTTCTGCGTGATCAGAAATGCCAGACAACTTACGACTTGGCATTTGACAAAACTATTTTATAATAGGTAATCCTTTTTTTTTTTCTTTAAAAAAGCAATCTACACTGCATCTTACCTTAAAACAGTAGATAATAGTAGATTAATCTATTAGATGGCTGTGGTCTCACTAGAGTGCCATGGTTTTAATGGTGCGTATTCTGGAACAAAAATTTTGACTACATGTAATGCAAATAGTTTCAATTCTTAAAATTATTTTTCATGAAGCATTTTCATAAATTCTCAGTTGAGGTTTCTTTTGTCCATTTGGAAGAATATAAAGCTGATTAAATGTTTATATTATTAACAAAACACCAACAAGATTCATAATCATTAAGTCTCAATAAATATCTGAACATTTCATATACTACTCCAGAGGTTTAAGGAAAATTCTTGCAATTATGCCCTTCAGCTTGCTCTTCACCTATCAAGAGTCCTGTTTCCTTGCCCTCCCCTGTCTCCAGCCTCATCTGAGGTCTCTAATTTTACATTTACGCTGAAATTACTTTGGGCTTACTTCTCTAACCCTCAAAAAATAAATTGTTTATAATACACAGGCAAACATGAACTGTTCCTCAATGCGTATATTGTCATCCACTTTCTGACAGTTCCCTCTGGATCATTAGCCGAGAACCTATGGCAGAAATAAAGCAGTCATTCTCCCCGCTCTACGAGTTAACCTCGCACAAGGCCTCTATTTCACAGCTATAGTGGATAGTACTGCCATCCTGCCCATCATTCAGACACATCATCTGGACACCGTCTTCAACTCAAGCTTCTCTTTAGGTCCTTTTCTAACAGGTATATATAACTATTGCAGAACTGTGTTGCTTAGCGCATGAGACAAAGTTCTCCCAACTACCCATATAGCTAAATTTTTTCCCCAGGCTCTCATCATCTCACATCTGGATTATTCCAGTATCCTTTTTTTTTTTTTTTTTTTTTTAAATGATGCTGTCAAATGCTACCTTGTTAGATTATCAAGTAGGAACACACGCTTTATCCTATGCTGCCCTTCACATTTGGGAGGAGCTTTTCAGAAATAGCTGTGCAGGATCTTGTTATCTGTCTTCAAATTCTTCCTTCAAGCTCTTTTTTTTTTTTTTAACCACTGTGCCAATTAAACGCTGAGAAAACTGATGTGCTGTGCTCCCAGATCCACACCATCACAGTTTCCTTATGTTTCCCTATCTCCAGGTCCATCTGTCATCTCTCATCTTGTACCTACACTGCAAAGTCTTAGAGCCAAGAATGGTCTCTTTTGTTACAGCACCAACCAGAGCAAAGTCCTGTGAACGACAGCACAGCATCAGAATAGCCAGCAGTACCATAAACCACAGCAAAGTACCCCTGCTAAGCGCAGCTGTCTCTGTCAGTGCAGATAGCAGAAGGGCAAGAAATCCCTGCAGACCTTCCTTCCCACATTTGTCCACTGACAGCTTCCCTTAGTGAAATAGTGTTTGCTTGACTTGGAGGCATTTTCTGGGACAGATCAGCATCTCATACTCGGAAGCCTGTCCAGCATTCAACAAACCCTTTTTTCCACGATAGAGAGAGGAGGAGAAGATCCAGCAAACAATAGAAGATTCAGCAAACAATAGCAGTACCTTCAAAACAAGCACAAGTCAAACCCAGAACCTGTTACATTTAAAGGAAATACTAAATTTATATTAATGGACTTCGACAAAGGTGCACCATTATAAAGAAAAGCAGGCTTTGCTGAAAAGTTGGTTGAATTGTTGCAGTGAGAGGCAGAGCTCTCCAATCCCACCATGGAGTTATTCAGCCATTCCCAGCCACCTGCTGGCAGTTCACACTGGCTCTCCAGGCTGCCTTCCCTAAGACTAACATATTCCAGCTGTTCTCTGGTCTCAGGGCTTAACCCTTGCCTCCCCTTACAAATCTAATTTACTTACAACGTTCCTCTGCCCCTTCTCTCCTCTCAGCTAACTTCTTTGTCAGGCTTTCGTGGCAAAGTCTGGGATGAATGAGAAAGAACTAAGAAAAAGGTGAACAGTCTCAAATCATCACCTTTAATTCATGTATGAGAATTTGGAGGTGCAAATAAGATAAAAATAACCATCTCTTCTGGAGCTAAATATTTCATAATTACTTGGCAATATAATTATAACATAAAATTCAACAATAAACATTTAACTTTTTTTAAAAATTTATCTATTAGAGAACAAAACCAGCCCTTGCTACCGAAGATTTTTTTTATACATACATAACACACACACGTGTATGTGTGTGTATATTTCCTATTATAGTTCTTTAGGAAAATTGCTTCTTTGGTCTTAGTCCTGTTGCATGTGTTACTGGTCAGGGAAAAAGCAAAAACCAAAAAACCTACAGCTTCTGTATTTTAAAAAGGTCTTATTTTGATTTCACTAAGCAAAACAAAAAAAAATGTATAGTGAGAATTTCACATATGTTTTTTTGCCACTGTTTTCAGTAACTGTGGTTGATAGGGATAGCCAGATACAGAGCACACATTGAATATTTACACTTCAGCTTCATCCTTAATTTCCATCTATGCAGGGAAGGGTAAATGGTGCTGCCATTAATTCTTGAAGGAGTTTGCTTTATTTTTTAGCTTTCAGTATGTATCTTTACATCCTCTGATACTGCTTGTAGTCAGCCACCATAATTGTTTGGGCTGGAAAGAACATCAAGTCGAATTTGTCAACAAGGCAAAGGCAGGGAAATATCTGAGGTTCTAAAATCTGGGAGCTCGTGAGGGAATAACACATTTCAGAAGAAACTTCTCAGCATCAAGAGCTCAACAATGACTGTGCAGTAACTGAGATGATATGATAACATATATTTAAAATCCCCTTCCAATGTCATCTGTTCATATATGAAGGATTTATTCATATTCCCTGGATCCAGATTGCTTTGTGGTAGGACACAAGCGGAACATACTACAAAGCCATTAGCTGATACATCTTATGGTAGGACTCTCCTGCTCTCTCCATTTCCTTCACACAAAAGCATTTGGGGCTGCCTTTAAAATTTTCATGAAGTGAGAGCATCCAACTTGCACCTTATTTCATGTAATTACATCTGGCAAGCCAGCTATTAAAACGAGAATGCTGATGCAGTGTTCCCTGCAAAGACTTAAGACCATTTGAGAAACAGCCTCAGTAATTAGTAAAAATACGGTTTTGATGACAATCAAACATTCTAACAGAAGGTTACAGCACAAGTGGGTCCACATTTGAATTTTTGCTATACTTGAGATTCCAGTAAATAGAGGAAAAAGGATTGGAATAGCATTTGGGGCTTATAAGAATTAGAGCAACAACAACAAATCAGATCAGTTTTGAATTTGTTACTTGCATAGAGTGATATATATTTATATTCTTAGTCTTTAAAATAATGTTTAATTATATATTACTTCTAAGGGCATCACTTACTGTAGGAGTGTGGAAAATAATTCTCGCATTGTACATTCACAGAGAATACTTCAACTGATAGGTGCAGTTAAACAGGGATAGAATGGATTGCCCTAAAGCATGTGGTTATTGGTTTACAGTTGTTTGGAAATTTTGCAATTGGATTAAGAAGCAAGTAATGAATAAATATGGGAAATCTTTTGCAAACCACAGCAAAAAACAAGAAAAAAATCCTGCAGAGGGGGGTAATGTTTTCTACCGAGCTCAAACACTACCCCAGAAGCAGCTAAACAATGCAGTATAGGAACTGATAATCTGATTTAGACATTTATTTTTATATCAAATATAATTTAGTCCTTAGTTCCCCATACACTCTGTAATTTGGGTTTTTAAAAACCCATCTCTTTGTAAACATTTGAAACTTTTCACTTCAAGTTCCTGGTGAAAGGAGGTCAATAGTGCTGACCAACCCAGACCACAACTGACTTGCAGTCAGCTAAGATGGCAGTCATAAAGAGTTTTGATATATACTTCATTTGAAAAAAAATCAAAATTGTATGTCTGTGATGTGGGAATCTGACAAGGAGCATTGACTTTAACCTTGACTTACAAATCTTTCCAGTTTATTTTTCTGTTTGACTCCCCAGGGAGATTTGTAGGGACCTGGCAAACATGTATTTCCTCTGCAAACTTGTAGGAATCTTCTTGTAGGAATTGGCATGCTAGTAAAACAGCCTCTAGCTGACAGATTCTTAAAGTGGCTGCAGAAGTCTTGAGTATGGGGACACAGTGCAAGCAGCCAAACACTGCGTCTCTCCGCTTACCACTCTCAACAACCAGTGCCCTTACTCTAAGCAAGGCTGATGGTGATGATTATACAACACCTGAATTTAACAGAGATACTTCAGCAAACTCATGAAAAGCAATGAACCAGCTTCCCAAAGCAGAAAGTGTTTGTTCTTTAAGAAAAGTTAGTACAAGTTGCTACACAAGTGTAGGAAGACAGAACATAGAAGCTCTGTGGGCTAACAGGCATTTTCCTAAAGTTTCTGTTTGTTGTTGTTGTTTAATTTCTTCTTAGTCAGATGGCCTAAAATGGCGTTTTGGGCAGCCGGAGGCTGGGGCATATTTGCTTCATTACACATATTATTTTGTCAGCTGCAGCCGATTTTTTGCTCATATACAGATGGACAGAGAAAAATCTTCAAAGATCTTATAAGCGTATTTTGTTTTAAACGTAAATACCACCGTCATATCGTTAATAGCCAAGCTACCTTGTTTCTCTTAACAATCTATGCCTTATATACCAATAATCTCAGGACTGATATAAATTTTCATTAAGTCTGAGGAGGGCTCTTTCTGTCTTTCTAACTGATTCAGGTTTAATTGGCCTCTGAGGGTAGTAAGCTGCTTGAGGGGTCTTGCAGAATCTGCATTCCTCTGCTGCTTTGCCAAATATTTTTTATTTCATCTAGCAATTTGTTTCCTTCAGCTTCCTTCCCTCATTCTCTGCCAGAGACAAAGCTGCTACATTTCTCTCTCATTATATTTTTATAAGCATCCCCTCAAGCAGTGTTTTCTGAAGAATCACCATTTTCCAGGTAGCTCCACATCTTCTTTCGAAGTCTATTCTGATATTGTCCTAACAAATGGTTTAGTCTGAAAACTTCTGCACTTTGTCTCCTGTCCAGTTTAACTGAATCTCAGAAATAGGTGTGTGGGCTGAAAACACTAATTTAACATCGCTCCAGCAAGGCTAAATCCAGTGTAAGGAAGTCAGAACATAACTGAATACAGTAGAGATACTGTGAAAAATGGTAACTCCTATGCAAGCCATCCAAATTATACAGAAAAGTACCTTGTCTTTCAACTTTCTTAATAATTGTGTAGGATATTTTCAAGCTTCTCCCCCTTCTTCCTATCAGGGAAAAGTAGGATTATTAAATGATTTCCTTTAAATTGAATCAAGAGTTTTGTTCCCACCATGCATGCTCCAGCCTTTGTGTTCCAAGTTTTGCTTTCATTCTCTTCCGGAGGGGCAGTGGAGCCTCCATTTCAGCAAAATACTCTTTCCACGAGCAGTCTATTATTTGCCTGCCATACCTACAAGTGCTCTCAGGATTTCAGAAACAGACCCATTTTTTGGCAGTAATTACCATATTTTAAGCTGGGGGCTGAGTTTGCTTCACTGGGCTGTCTTTGTAGCCAGTGCCCTCTATTTCTCTATGCAGCTTCTGCAGCACTTTTTTGAGGGGGAAAGGGAAGGGGATGGACCTCAAATTCCAACAATCAAGTTTGCAGCAGTCAAAGCCATCTCCCTTCTCACAGATGACCACAACGTGCGAATAACTGGCAGTTTCACATGCCTGAGTACTCTGAGAGCCAAACTTTACCTGAGAAAAATTCTGATCTCTCACGGTTTTCAGGAGGGCAAGATGCATATTTTCAACCATTTGACATCCTCAAATACACCCTCATGGTCATGTCAAACTCCAGTGTTCAAGAGACTTAAAAAATGGAACAAACAACTCTTTCAGTGTCTGGTGAATTTCTGGATAATAATAGCAGAAAGTGTATCAAGAGGCATCTACCAAAAGTCAATAAAAAGTCAAAAAGTATATACCTAGGTATAAAAGTATACCTGGAAAGGTATACTTTGTACCTGCTACTACTGGGAGAGAGGACAGAGGAAAGGAGTCCAGAGAGATGAAAAGAATGAGAGAGAAGTAAGAGGGAAAAGATAAATAAAATATTAAGACCTGAAAGGTGACAGGCAAAGCCTGCTTCTGACCGAAATGTGGCAGATTCTTCTTGCCAAAGCAGTTGTCTCAAATGAATGTCTAAAATCAAATTTTTTCACCCATTGAAT
>VZSV01000128.1:857340-875393 GCA_013398735.1 Nothocercus julius | reverse complement strand
TCTAGCACTTAATTCTCAACCCATTCCTCTATTTGAAATAAATGATGGGATTCAGCTACGACACCTCTCAAGCAACAGTTCAGTTTTTAACATGTATCTTTTTTTCCCCCACCTCATAAATAGCCTGCAATAATGCAAAGGGCCAGATAAAAGCTGTATTAGTCCTAAAGCAGTAACGCGAAGCTTCTAGGGGAAACTGCCCCCTAGGACGTGCCCTCTTGGTCTGCACCATTGCCTGCACGGAGCAGGTGGCCGAGCAGAGGACTTGCCAAGGAAGCAAGAGGAGCACCAAGTTGTAACGAATGAAGAGCAAGTACGGACTGTGACAAAAGCAGCATCGATGCCCAAAAGCTTAATGCATCACAGGAATTTACCCTTCCAGACCCCTCTCCTGCCTCTGCACCTGGGGCCTGGACTTGAAGGCTTCAGCCGCAGGGCAACCGGGACGAGTTCTCGTGAACTGCATGAGCTACTGCTGCCGCCTCTCCGACCCGGCTCCAAGCCCTTTGTCCAAGGCAGCAGTTTCCATCTCTGTCACACCATCCCCGCTTCACTCTCTTATTCACAAATCTTCCCACCAGCGCATTTCTGATCTTCATGGTTCTCCCCAGTAAACCCTTCATCTGCACCTTTTGTAGTAGTAGAACCAGAGTCTAGCACCAAGGAAGACAAATGACAGGGGTTAAGTTCAGTAGTGAATGTAGATCAGTCATATCGAAAACATTATTGTGGCGTCTCCAGCATAGAGCACTGAGGGGTGTGCAAGACCCCAGTGATCTTCCCTGCAAACTTCTACCATAGTGTTTTTTAGCACAGCAGCAATGGTTGTCTGCAGTATAACAAAGTGGGCTGTTATTCTCATGTTTGTCTGTCATATCAAAACACAAACTAATGGAGGGAAAAATCCAGTTAGGAAGCATCTGATGAAACAGCCATTTGTCTCTTCTGTCCATAAACTATGAATAAAATTATGGGAATATCCTGCAAGGATGAATAATTTCTATGAAAACAGAAGAGAGTACCCAAGAGTATGTGTGGGTGGTTCGCTTAGTGAGTGGGTGGCTTAATGTATGTGAAAATCAGAATGCTTTGGATAACAAAAAACTACAGTGATACCTTGTCCACAGTGGGAATCCAGCTGTTAGAAATACATTGGACAGAGAAGCCCAGCTCAGCCATGTCTCGAATGGTCCTGATTTCCTCAGGGGCCAGGATATCTGTACTTCAAAGACCTTTCCTGAAAAAAGTGCCATTTATCAGCTAATCACAGTTGCTTGGAACTCGTTTCCCTGCAGTGATATAGCAGCATATAATCCTTGCAGAAGTATTGCTCCTGATTTCTTGCATTTCTGAGGAATGCACAGAAACACTTGAGGACAGAGAAGCAATCCTGCTGCATCTGTAAACATGACACTAGCATGCTCAGGATTTAAGCTGTCAAGTCTTTTTTAGAGGAAAAATGAAAAAAAGACAAACACATACAACAAAAAGCTCCAAGTCGTGCTTTGCAAGCTTTTTTGTGTGAGTATCCATCTCATGTTGAGAATATCACTCGTGGAGATTTTGGACACACCTAAAGGGAGCATAGCGGCAGAGAAAGCTATTTCCTCGCAGATAATTTTCAGAGGGTGCTTCCACCAGCTTAACACCAGTAGGGCTTGAGAATGTGCACCAGCTTGCCCAGACATGAGCTCAACCAGCCTCAAGGTGAGCTCTGAAATTACACAAAGACTCCACCTGACAGTCAGAAACAGCTTTTCTTTGCTTGCATTCAGGCCTAAAGAAGTTAACAGACGTAGAATCCCTTACGTAAAAGGTCTCCTGTTAATCCTTCCCAAACGAAAGCATCTAAGTGCAGAAGCCGCTTTGCAATACAAACCAGCAGCACCCACTGGCGTGGAAGGTGGATGCTATTCCCATCTAGCAGGAATGCCAAGGGTAGCACAGGGTCTTTCTCTGAAGGATGTTTGGGGAAAAAACAGTTGTGGATTATCACTTTGCATTTCATCACACTTTCACTGTAAAGCAATTTCAGGATCTAATACCCAACAAGCTACAAGATTTATAATACAGTTGTTGCTGTCGACAGCTGTCAATAGACTTACCAATGAAATGAACAGCAATTTTCATAAGTATGAACAGTTTTGGCTTTTGGATGAAAATGAAAAATCTTCAAATAACATATAACCCCTACACACACATAAACTATATAATACACAGAAAAATGTATGTAAATTTTCTATATAACAGATAATATATTGTGTTTATTTTGAAAGCACAAACGATGTGCCACTATGCAAATAAGGTTTGAATCAAAGGGACGATCTGAATTTTTGGCTTGCTACGAAAAACAAAACAATCAAACACACTGAAAAGCTTTTCATCCCTACTCTCTCAATGGACTTTTAGACTGTACACTTTCCATCTCATTTTGCAGAGATTTCCAGAATTACTTTCTTCCAGAACTTTGTAGAAACAGAATAATGTTTAAAAAAAAAAAAAAAAAAGACATCTCACCTAAACATTAAATAAACTAACGGCTTGATGTACTGAGCATTGAGGTTCTGAGAAATGATGCAACTTTTTCTCCAGCAAGAAGGCATCAAAAATCCTTGGCAACAGAACACATCAAGCACAGATGCACCCAGGTGAAAGCATCACTCTATAAAACTTTCATATTAAAGAGCAGTTTCATTGAGAAAGTAACTCTCCTCCATCCCCTTTAGCCACAAATGGTTGGAAAGATGAGGCAGAGAATGTAAGCATTAAAAATTGAAATAATTCACACCAAAATGCTCTGAGAGCTAAAACAGTTTTTGGAAATCAAGCCTATTCACCTGTCTAAAGAAGGAAGACTCAAAGTATGTTAAAATATTGACTATACCCATGGATTGGTATAAGCCCAAGTAGAATTTTCTTCTTTCCCTAGCTGCTGCTCTTGTACTTTCCCAAAAGATTTCACTCTCTCATTTTATTAAATAAAAGATTAAGCTGATGAACTTGCCTTCCCCTGTACATATCAGTTCCTGTTGCTCTCAACCCTTTTTCCCCATCCACCTGTGAATGCAGAGAACACATGCTCTTCACCACTTTTCCAGTTCTGTCTCTTCTAGGCTGAGCTCTACCTGGTTTATCCTAAATTATCCTGGTCTATCCTCTGGCCACTCAGTGCTCCAAGACACAAACCACATCAGCAGGATTCTCATTTTCATTATAGCACCACACACAACCATCACTCACCACACACAACCATTACTCTCCCTAATGTCACAGTTCTCAACAGTCTTTCCTACTCCATTTAAAACCTCTTCCCAGCTCACAGATTTTCTTCCCCTTGCACTCACTATTTCTTCCTACCCTCTAAGCAAAACACCACTACCCTCTTTAGAGTCACCTGCCTATCAAGGCCCTGGCTACTATGGCCTGTCAGGGACACTGTGCAGCGCAGAGCCTGTGCTTTGCTCGGCCCTGCACAGCCTCAGCAGGCAGCACCTACCTGATGCCAGAGCATCAGTGCCGACGTGCGCGCTGCAACCAGAGAAAAGGGTGCCAGGACTATGACCTGCCCAGGAGGAGAGCAAACACTGCCTCTATTTCCCACCACCTAATGCAAAAGAAAAACACGTCAGGCTATTAAAAAAAAAGTTATCATCTAATTACATCTCACCAATTAAGAAAAACTGCAGTAAACTCAAGTCAAAAGAAAAAAAAAAATAGTGTTTTATTAACTACCACACTGTTATAATACACTTTAAACGTACAATAAGGTAGCCTTTAAATTTGAGGTGGTTTTAAGAATAACAAATGAACAGATTTCCAAATGTTTGTAAATAGGTGAACTGCAGTAATTATTGTTATACAGTTTTGGAAAATGGTATAGCACTTACAGACTGGCTATGTAACTTCATTTTGTACATTTTTCTATAATTGAAAATATAAACAGTAATTAAAAAATAAAAAGAAGATTCAGCATAATAAAAAAACATATATGTTTATCAGTTAAATGTACTGGATACATACAATTTTTAAGGGAAGAAGCAAAAAGGAAAGATGGCTGATATTTAAATGCAGATTGACTAACCAAAAACTAAACAACAAACAAATAAAAACCTCATAAAACCCCTAGTTCACTATGACTATATCCATATGATTGGGAGTACTGTCAATATGGAAGTGATTTTTCTGTTGTATTTGCATATGTTATATTTTACTGGTAATTTACATGATGGCTTTTAAGGCCCTGGCAGACAGATGTTTTTGGAAAAAGATCTGATAAAAATCACTGCTGAGACGCAATACACCTTATTTTTGGTCCTCCAATGTTCAAGAGAAGGGATATACTTCACTATAACATTTGCCTTACCACCCAAATGCCTCAACCTATACATTTTTTTTTTTTTAAACATTTTAAACTTTTTAAACATTGGTTATATTGCCCACCTTGGTTATTGAAAGAATATTAACAAGACATCATTTTGGCAAATTAAATCTTAAACATGGCTTTTCAATAGGATTTAAAAGGTGACTATCCCTAGAGTTCCATGTTAAAATGTAGTTTTCAAAATCTTACAAGAGTAATGCTTAAAATATTGTACATAGTTAACCTAATTAAAATAATTAGCTTCAAAATGACAAGTTGATGAGCTAAGTAAAGCCTACACTATGTAACATTTGCTTGGAAACTTGATTTGTCAGTTATGCATAATAAAAATTCCAGTCATCAAGAAAATTACAAAATTTCTTTTATCATAACATGATTTCTTTTCACCCATCAACTTCTTTTATCTTACAATAGATAAATACCAACATGTTCTCGTTTTTTACACTAAACCACACAGGATTGATGCATTTGGTTAGACTACCATTTCCATCGTTAAATTCATTTTTTTTTTAATATAACTTGGTAAAATTTCATCTCTTCTAGATTCCAAAAGTACCTACAAAACCCATGCAATTTTACCATTTTAATATACTATGGAATATCATACAAAGTAAGGCATTTCAGTGTCATGTATAACCAAGTTACTGTCAATCCAAAAATTTTTGCACATCAATAAAAAGATATCTAAGAACTTAGGAACAATATTCTTCTCACTACTGTATAAAAATAACCACAATTAATAGGTATCTTGTGTAATATTTACTCCATTGTCTCGTTTCCCGAAACTGTGACAAGCTGTAAAGGTATTTCAGTGTTGGTAAGAATATCTTGATTGCTGGTGCCAGATGTATTAACAGTTCCTATTCCTGAAACAGAACCTTGTTGAATATTTGCAAGGATAAGTGTTGTTCCTCCTGCAGTAATCAAAGTATCATCAGGTGTTGCTTCAACTGATGCCAGCACTGTACTGCTAGAGTGAATACCTTTTTTATTCTGATGTGTTTTAATATGTTTGGCAAGGTGGTCACTTCTCATAAAGCGTTTCGAACACTCTGGACACACAAACTTCTTCTCACCTGTCACATTGGATAGAACGAAGAAATATTTTCAAGAACTTTAAAAAAAACAGCATGCAAACAACAACAATCAAGATAACATTATCTGCAAGAGTCAGAATTCTAATACTATTTATACTGAAGAAAAAATTAAACTGACACTATGAACTTGAATTATTTAAAAAAAATTCTAGGCACTCATGACAAATCCTTTAAAGGGATTCATTTATTTTTCTGTCTCAGTGAGTTTTAGAAGTTCTTTTAGACAAGCTAAAGAATAGCACCATCTAACATCCTCAGGCTGCATGTTTTGCTGCCTCTAAGTTTCACTGCAATAAGTAACATTTTAAGAGGAGAACAAATCCTGCAGAATCATGGACAGGGAGAAGCATGTGAGCTCCCTCCAGAATTGTAACAGAGACCAAGAGACACAGAATCACAAGGTAATTCAGGCTAGAAATGACCTCTGGATACTGATCTCCTGCTCTAAGAAGGGTCACCTACTCAGGGCTGCTCACATGGGCAGGGTTGACCAGGCAGCTTGGGGCTTTATCTGTTCTGATCTTGAAAACGTCTAAGGGTGCAGACTGCACAACCCAGCTATTACTGCAGGGAAAGAGACCCATCCCAAAGTCTTGTTTCATCTTCTGCCGTTCTGCCTCTCAACCTCTTACCAAGGACCACTCTGGAAAGTTTGGCTCTATCTACTCCCTGGCAAGATGGAAGCATTAGTTTCATTTCTGTTCTCATGTTAGACAACAAGAGAGAGAACCTGGGGTGCCTGTATCTCTAGTGAGCAGTGGAAGCATGAAGCTGGGAGCTGTGAAACAAGGCTCCTTCCTGATTTGTGAATGACATCTAATCCCTTCGACATCTGACCTTTAACTTTGCCATTTAATAAACAAGAGAAAAGCTTTTTTTTTTTTAAAAAAAAAAAAGCTGGAACAGAGGTTCTACTCTCATTCAAACACATAACACATTCTTAAATCAAAGTAAATCAAACATTGACCTGTGTTAATATTAGCTTTAAGTGCCAGTTCCAAACCAAAATAGTGCTGTTTTTCCTCTTTGGATCTACTAAGGAAGCTAAAATGCACACATAGCTCTAAGTACTAGCTAATTTAGAAAATTCGTACAACATTAAAATCAATCCCTCCCCCCCCCCCAAAAAAAATCTTTTCTTCTTAGAAATTATTTATCCAAGTGCCCTCCACAACACTCCTTTAGTTAAGAGCATGAAAACCTGTGTGCGTTCTTCGGTGTCGCTGAAGCTCATCGCTGCGAGTGAACCTCTTTCCGCAGTACATCCAAGTACAAATAAAGGGACGCTCTCCAGAATGCCAGCGGAGATGAGCTCTCAAATGTGAGGTTTTCCCATACACTTTGCCACACCCTGGTATGTGACAAATGTGTTGCTTCTTTTTTCCCAGGTTGGAGCCCCTTTTTTTTTTTTTTTTTTTTAAGGGGGGGGGAGGGAAAAAAAAAAGGAAAAATTTAGTCATTCTTATAAATTCTTCCTAAATATTGGTCATATGTAAAAACAGGGTTACAAAGACCACAGCTTTGCAAATGAGTCTGAGCAGCTTGTTATTTTTGTTTCAAATAAAATCAGGCCCAAGGATATTCCATAAGAAGCTGGAACTACATTGCATAATGATATCCAGTTTCTGCAGCAAACTAAATTCAATGGCAAGTTAGATTTAAAAGACAGAAGTGTAATCCTTCATGGATATGTATATGCAGTTGGAAATACAATCATTACAGCAACTCAAACTATTTTGATCCTGAAGTCTCTATATTTTAGATTTCTCCCAGTTTCAGTTTTTACTACACCAAAGAAGGTTTTGGCAAAGAAAAATACACATGACTGCAATTGCCAAAAGGGAAAGAGAAAGTTTTGGCAAGTGGGAAGAGAACAGATGGGACTTTTGGCATGCTGGGAAAATGTGAAAAGCATTTTGGGTTGAAAGATAAGCATACTAACCTGAGTATTTCCACTAAAAGGAGCAGAAGTGAAACAGTTAATTTTGCTGACATTTAAATTGGCTCTTTGGGAGTTCAGAAATGAAATCCACTAAAATTACCACATAATTCACATGGAGTACAATCCAGACTCCTAAGCTTGATGCCTAATTTAAGATGCTGCCTTACAGAAATGCTAGGTTCAGCAGAAGCACCAAGTCCTAGCTCCTAGTTCTACACAAAAGCTTTTTAGAAAATCACCAGAGATCCCTCTGGTGATCCCTCTGAAGACCCAGAGAAAGGGATCAGCTTGGCCAGTGCAGGGCTTCATAACTGATTTATGCCAATCTAAGCATTTGCTGCCACTGAAAGGGACCCTCCAGGGCGCAGATCTGGCTGACAAGGCAGCCACATGTAAACGCGGGTACGTTGGGAGGACGCTGAAACATGCAGCCAACCGTGAGGCCACGTTGTTCACCAGCAACGGTAACAACGCAGCTGATGCGGAGTTCTCAGCATTCAGCCCTTTGCCACAGTTCTCCAGTGCCTCCCCAAGGAAATTTTACTTCCTCAGAGTGCTCAGCATCGGTGCAACTGCCTAGGGCCTAAGGATTTGCAAAGCAACCACGAGACCTAGATCCTCATTTCTTCTGCCAGAGCAGCTCTGCTTTACGTCTAGTGAGAGCTCAGTGTAAAATGCAGATACATTTTATGGAGCTAGGACTTGGAGCAGGCATTTCTAAACACACATGCTAAAAAACTCACAGCATCTAAAGGGATTTCCAACCCAATTAGTTATTTTACTAATACATTCTAGACAGACCAGGAAAGTAAGGAAATAAAATCCAATTAAGTCCTAGAAAACGTTTCCAAGAATTTAAGTCTCAATTTAGGGTGGGATCCATCCTCGTACTGTTTTATTCATCACTGTAGCCTGTCTTGAAAGAATGAGCCGTCACTTCTACATACTAATTTTTTTTTTCATGACAATGTAGGGTTTTACTTCAGAATCAATTTAATGGCAGGAGAATTNCTTTTAAGTTCTGGTGTTGAAGCAGTAGAATCATATGAGCCTATGGATATGACGATTGAAGAGATTCTGCTCATCTCTGTATTTTTTTAGTTGCCACTCCTCAATCCAGAGCCCCACAGAAAGTTCACCTCTCTGTTCTTCCCAACTTGTTTTTAAATTTCCTGCAACCTCTTACATTAATCTCTTCCCTCATTATTAGTCTCAGCAAGAATACTTTTGACTCAGTCTTTTTCAAATGTCCCAAGAGGAGATCACTTCTTTGGACCAAGTCAAACTTTTTTGGATTTGTTTACTTCATGTATTTTTCTATCCCAGCTGCAACATCATTTTTTGGTAATCTCGCTACATCTAAATTTACAGGTTCACACCCTCTACTGCCTCCCCTCAAAACATTAAAAAGGCAAAAATTAACTCTAGTGTCAAACAATTTCCTTCATATTATGTCACCTACATAAACAGCCCAGTATTCACAAGGTTTGAACATTCAGCCAATCTCAAGACAATTCAGCAAAACATCCTTAGATTCCCCTTTTCCCTTTTCTCGTTTCCAAGATTCTGCAGACAACCAAGCTAAAGCAAACTCAAGCAGAGAAAACAGAGTGTACCTGTAGCAGCCGCCCAAAACACCCAGCCCTCTAGACTCCAAGGAAGAAATTTAATATATTCTTCCTTCTTTCCTACTGCAACCACTTTCCTCGTTCTCAGACTCTAAGTTCACCATCATCTAACCATCTGGTTCTAGACACTTTTTTGCAGCTTCTCTTTTTTGGTGGCTCATGACATCCAGCAATTGCAGTGCTGGGTTTTTTTGGCAATAAAGGCAAAGAACATCATGTCTTTTCCCCATTATATTGTCTTGGTAACTGAAAGAATTCTCTACAGGCTCTTGCTATCCTGTATCTTCAACTGCCTGTCCTATTCCAAACAACCCTAAAATGTGCTCAGCTCATATTTATTATAACAAAATATATTTCTGAAGTTGAGAATGCTTCTGTAATCAGATTTTTTTTAGTAAGTATTTCATCTTCAAACCTTTTGCAAAATTTACTATATTCCTCTCTTCTGCAAAAATCAGCACAAATATTTTTTAATGTTGCATGATACCTACATACATTATATGAAATCTCATCAAAATTCCATTAAAATAATTTTAAGATTCCAAAGTCAATCATTCAAAGGAGCTGAAATGAAAACAGCAGGTCAGTGTTTTAGCCCAGATTAAGCAAAACCAAGGTTCAAGTCCTGGGCAGTTTATTGTCCTTAGGCGGTGTAATATGCGTAACTCTAACCACCTTACCTAACTGGAAAAAGAATAGTGGACTGTGACAACCAAAGTAAAGGGATGCTCAGGATTTGCAGGAAGAAATACACAAGACTACCATCAGTGAGTAACTATTTACTCTATACATTCTCTTATAGGCAACTGCTTGTGCGTGTCACGTGCTCTAAACTGACAGGACATGAGCCAGGATCTTTCGAGCTGCTCTGCAGCTGCTCTCTGGCACTGTGCCCCAACTGCTAAGAGGCCTTTCGGGCAGCGCTTTCCTGCAGCCACAGTCACCAGCTAAAGGTCTACACCTCATCTGGAGTCTTCAAAACAATCAATATGTAAGTGTTTTTATAGCACATTTTTATTTTATAAAGACTGGACACTGCATTTCTCAATTACCATGCAGAATGCAACAGCTGCAGCAGGAGAGACCTTCATCTATCATGAACAAAGACTTTTAGTCCAGCAGCACTTAATTTGTAGGAGGAACACAAGATATTTACCTCAGGCATAAGTTTAGCAGTGATTTTAAGAATGTGGTTTTAGAGTTATAGATCAGAAGCGATTGTCAAGAGCACTGTTCCTCTGCAGATCTAGACGGCAGGCTCTCCAGAGGTCAGCAAGAGGAGGGTGCAATTTCCACCTAACTTTCAATGCCTAAGCCTCAAACCTAGCCAGTCCATTCAGAATCCGAGTCATCTTTGAGGTGCATCCTTCTATTCTCCCTCTCTTATTCCCCATTTACTATGTAGGTTTAGAGTCATACGGCTATAATTTACACATCTAATACACCAGCAATGGCTCTTTATTTCTTCTTTCCCCATGCTAAATACGATAAAGACAATAGCAGTTCCCTGCTTCACAGAACTGTTACAAATATAAATACTTTGAAGGCTACAGTGTGCTCCAACTCTGTACCAAGAGTCAAAAAGCAGAGGAAAAGAAGACAAAAACAGAAAACAAAGACAGCATGAAATGCCAGAAACTATGGCTACACAACGCATGAAATTATGACAAAGCCTGCATATGCAAGGTAACATGCTACTTGTTCCTACCCCACTCAGTACACAGCGGAGAAAGTTTTCATTGAATAAAGAGCTGTTCATTTTTTTCCATATTGATTTAATGTGTGTTTTCCTTTTCTTGCCACTCTTATATTATTTAAATACTGCATTAAACATAGTTATTCATTTCCCCAGAGTTTCTTTCTCATCATGGACACTCACAACAGTTGAAGTCATTCGTCAGCATTAACAAATTTACCTTGCAACACCTCTGTAGAGAACTTGATGTAGCGCCCTCATTTCAGCGATTCAAAAAGGAGGCAGAAGAGATTAAGACGCAAACTTCCAAACACACACCAAGCTGAGGGGTGAAGTTTGAGATCCTAAAAGCATTTTTTGTCAGAGTACACCAGTGTTCCCAATGCAGCTCAACTGACTTCACTACTATTTCATTCATACTATATTCTTACTAATTTGCACAATTAACTCAGCACTTCTGCAGTGAAAAATACAGGGTGGACAGACAAACATTCTCCTATCTTCAGAGCCCAAATATTTTGACCTCCAAAAAAAATGAGGAACATGCTCTTGTAACGACTCCCTGTGAAAGATTTACGTGCAGATTTTCTTCCTTAAGTTCCCTATCCCATTCCCTACGCGCCTTGCAATTTCTGCAATACATGAATCAGACCACATTCACTGCACAACCCTGATTCATCCCCTCGGCATCATGTATCATACGCATTGACTAGCATAGAGGTCACATGGAAAAAATAGCATGAAGTCATGTAATTAGTAACCAGAGCATAATGCATATGCACAAGGGTTAGAATTAAAGTTGTACAAGAAATACTAACTTTGGCACTTCCCAATTTTCAATTTTTCAGTTTCACAGTCTCAACGTTATGGTGAACATTATCTGAAGGAAACTATAAAAGCTAATGGCCTGTTGTCTGAAATGGTATAGACTCCCAGATGAATCATCAGCAGAGTTGAAAGATAAAACACAAAATTACAGTAGTGGAGATATATGAGTAACTACAGAAGCCACAGAACCTGATCAAAGTACATCAGGAGAAGGGAGACACTTTCCAGTGGGCTCACAGAAAACTGCTGTAGCAACTGTAAGTACTTTCACTCTTTTTCTGTTTCCTATGTGGACATTTACTACTAGTCTCCTCCATCTCTGCACTATCCTATTTCTATTCTTGTCTTAAACTCTACTCATGGCCTGATTTCCTGTTGTACTTCTCCCATGTTGGACATTTGTTATCTTCCAGGCCTTTCCTTAGAGCAGATTTCAGACAATCATCTCTCTCATCTCTGTTCTAACTCTTCTCAACTCCTTCCCGAATTCCTATATGAGAGTTTTGGTCAGACTACACATTTCTCAGCCACTATCAAAAGGCATCTCTGAAATGACTCTTTCTCTCAGACTTCAACTTCAGAATTCAGTGCTACAGCAACTCCTCTTAGCAGGAGGAGGCTAAAAGCATGAGGAGGAGGGACCATATGAAATCTCTGTGGCTAAAAGAAGTATGGTCTGTGCGAACGTTCTCTACAGTGTTTTTCCAGGCTGAAGCAAATCTCAACCCAGTTTATACTCTGGACAAATGTTGATGGACAGAGTAAGGGTGCCCCCAGAAGTTACCTCTCCAAGTTTGTGTTCCGCTGAACTGCATGTAGCATCTCAACACAAGCAAACTGACAAAAAAAGGTGCTGCACAGCCTTAAACACGGTCATTATTACTATCTTCACTGAGATAAAAACGTATCAAAGTATTTTTGTATTAAAATACTAAATTTTACTCAGCATGACCATCTGCTCTATCACCTCGCTACGCCTACAAAGAAGGTATCTAGAATATACAACAAAACCATATTAGACCTGGCAACAGAAGTGTCTGGTCAGCCCTCTCACAACTCCGAGCCACTGGACGCTGACAGTTCTTCAAACAGAACTCAGTAATTTACATCATAATTTTCACATAAATAAGGCCTCCCTTTTAGAGCAGAAAATAAATACCATAAAAATGAAGAAACTCTAGTATACTGGAGAGAAGTCTTTGCTTTGTACCAAATACATTACCTTAAATACTTTCATTTGTAAAAGGCCCTCTGATATTCCCCCTTCCCATCTTATATCCATAATTAAGATATTTGAAAGGAAATGTTTTAAAATAGAATAAACTCTTTTGTAAGAACAAAAAGCTGAAAAAATCTTTCATGAGATGCATTAATGATGAAGCATGGCTAAAATAAGCAGGTATTTCATTATCTTTGAGACATCCATATTTCCACTAAATTTGACTGAAAACAACCATTCAGTTCAAAATTTGGTATTTAGTTATACAAACCGTGGTTTTCTTAGCAAATGAGCTAAAAAAAAAAAAAAAAAAAGGCAGGGTAACTGTGTTTTATAACACTTCAAAGCAATCAAACTGTGAAAAAAAAAACCCTGCTCAATCAGACAGGAAATGCAGGAACACAGTATTTAATCAAGTTCTTGCCATATGATAGGAAGCCAATCACAGATGTGCATATTCCAAAACACCTCATTTTCATATTATTTAGGGCCATGCTCTAACCCCACAACCCTTACTTGCAGTGTACTCCAGAGTTTTCCAATTAATCTTAACGGCTGCATAGAGGAGAGGATAACCTGCCCTTCCAGGTGCAAACAGAAAATAGAGGCAGCAGTCTCTTATTGTATAAGCTGTTTCACATAAACCTGTAGTTCTCCCTTAACTGCACACACTAACTAGAATCCTATTTTTCCTCACTTATTTTTTGATTGCAGCATTACACGTACAATATGACACTGAATGTTACGTACCTTCCACCACCTTCTTTGCAGTTGGGACATGTGCAAGCTACTCGCCGCAGTCTTTTTCCTTCTTGATGTGGTTGGTCCCCTTCCTCATCTACCACCTGTACTCTCAAATGTGTTAGATCATTGGTATTCAGTGTAGAATCACCACTGAGCTGCCACTCTTCTGGATCAGGCTCCTCTTCTTTAATCCTAATATCTGAGGAAAAGAACAAACACAGATCCATACATAACCCATTAAACAGAGAGAAGAAAACCATAATGATCAAGTCTTTTTATGGCTGAGAGCACTACGCCAGTCAAAAGTCAACATCCTTTAGTGCGTACTGACATTACTTCTGTGCCCTTGTAACCCATAATGTATTTAAAAAGTTTATCTTACTATTCATTTCAAAGTTGAAGACAAGCTATAACAAAGTATTAAAGTTTAAGTTTGAACTGCTCTTGGTAGGGAATGCTGTCACCGGACTGTTCTCCTGGCTTGAAAAATGGGAAAAAATGGAGGGATAAAATTGGACAGAGGTTTTAAAAAAAAAAAAAAAAAAAAATCTAAACTCGTGTTTCAAACGCTCCCAAATTGCAATTTATGTTTGCAGAGGATTTCTCAATTAATATAACATGTAATAGAAACAGCCTTCTGGATGATAAGGCAGTTTCACTATTGACAATAACATATAAAAAGAGACAGCAAGTTAAGTATATAAAAGATTTTGACCTAAGAAAGACCAAGATATCTAAGGAAAAGACAAAACTGCTGTCTTTTGTTCCACTGTCCCTTTCTCATCTAATATTTAAGCCTTTGTTTTTACACTACTCATAGAGAAGAAAGCATTCATGGCAGAATGCCATTCAGCATTAAAAAGAGGTAACACATGAACTACTTCAAGATAACTTAAAGCTAGTAGCTAAAATCTTTGTCAAAGTTGAGTAGTCAAGATTTTTGCAGTTCCATGGATGCAAAGAAAGCCTCTAGGTTCTAAAGTCATCCTCAGAAGCTAAAACATTCACAAGTCTATGTACCATCTACCCCCATTCCCCAGGCAGGCATCTACATACCCCTAAAATAGTAGATGTTTTAGGAAAATGACCAAATCACTGCTACAGAGCTTGCAATACATGAGAAAAGAGCTACAGATTTACTTTTTAATAGGTACTCTTTCCCCTCAGACACTATCCTGGATTCCCCAAAAGAGCTGAAAGGCTATAAGGTCAGATTTTAGAGAAGAAAAAAAAAGGAAAAAACAAAAGTTTTTACTTTTAATTTTAGAAGGCTGAACACTCAATCCCATCTTAAGATGTGTGGAGGAGTTGATACTTCTTCAGCAAAAATGATTAGCTACTACCACAAACTAATAAGCGAACAATCGATTTTTTCTTCCACCTTGAAGCTCAAACTAAAGGCAAGATGTCTTTTTGGAAGTATTTGAAAATGTCTTTCTCTGCAGAATTAACTTAGTTAACATGAGAGTTTTCACCTTGAACTCAAACTCCATTTTAACTTTTGCTGACTCTACACAGGCATAAAAACCCAGCAGAAGAACCAGTGCAGTAACGTGCTGCGCTGCTCATCATCACCTGCATGTTCCGCAATCTCCTGGACCTTCAACACTACCATAAAGGGAAGTTAATAGTCAATGCAGCAAGCAGCATACTTAGAATTATTTGAGTAATGACATGTTCTGAAATGAGCATCTAGGTAAAGGCAGAATTTATACAAAAATTGTTAATAATGTTAATAATCAAAATTGTTAAAATTTGAAGTAACGTTAACAGAATGAGTCATTGTACTAAGAACGTTATTTCACGATTACCCTCCCACTAAAACAAAACTGCACAATATATTTACAAAGTCAATAGCTAAATTCACTAAGTACCACAAGGACACAAGTACCAACACGTCTCCTTGAAGGCGAAAGGACTGAATTAGAGTATGGTTTTCTCCTTAAAAAAAAACAGCACCACTATTAAAGTCACATTCCATATAACACAATTTTAAAAACTGCAAAACCCCTTGAAATAAAGTTAAAGTAGTATTGTGTTAGTATTTGTACACTGGGTTTCTAGGTTACCTTTAGACGCTAGGAAGTGGAACTATTGCTCTAGATATTACTCACAGATGCCATCTTCTACTCTAGGCACACAGATGAGCATAACGTAAACTGACAATTTATGAATAGGACTCTGTCCCCAAAAGGCCCTTTAAATATTTCATTATGCAGATGTTCTAAATAAAACAAAACTAGAAGAATTATCAAAAGATGATGCGTTTGCTGAGCCTTTCCAGGATGCAGAACAGCTAAAGTGGATTGCATCGAATCCCACAGAAAACATCTGAGAGCCTCAGCAGGGCCCTTCGAATCAGACAGGCTGCTGCTCTGTCTTAACTGACACACTAGTAGGTGTGCCGCTTTCTCTGCAATAGAAGTTGGGCCTGAAAAATTCAAACAAAACATCCCCCCACAACCTCTAAATCTCATGACAAGCTGATGGAAACATTGGTAAATTTGAGGTGACTTTTTATTTTCTACCAATTAAACACAAGCAAAATGAAGGTTATATTTTTCCTTATTATTATTTCCATGCTTTTTTATTTCCATATGCCCCTATTTCTACACTGAGCTCAAGACCAGTGTAAAGGGGAAATGTGACATTATTATTGTTTCAAACTGCCAACTGATTCTGAAAATATACATATATTCTGTTCAGTTTCTTGGCAGCTACTGAGCTAGTTTTGCTTTAGGTTTTGCCTTCTCTCCCAAGGAATGAAGTGGGATTTTGGTGTACAATAATTCAGCTCCAAAGCGAGTATCTCATAGTCACAGAAAACCCAGATCTGACTACAAAATGGAGCAAATTTAAGTATATTAGGTGAACAAAATAATAACTAAGAAACGTGTTTATAGAACTTCAGAGTGGAATAACTAAAACTGAAAGGATGCAGATGTGAACACAGCTAAATATTCCTGAGTGAGTCTTGGCTATAATCTACAGTACAGAGAAACAGCCAGGTCATTTACTGATTTCATCATGTATCAGATTAATGCATCAGTTAAGCTGACTCAAAGCAGACGCATTAAGTCTTACCTTCTATCTTGTTCTGCCTCAACTAGGTCTTCAAGAAAATGGATCTTATTCATTTATGAGAAAAGTAATTAGTTTATCCACCAGCCATAACAATGTGGATAAACTGAGAAAGGGAAAGGAATCAGTGGAAAATTGCTTCATTTACAGACTTTACCACCACCTTAACATTCGAATATGTCTGTCACTAACAGCATTCTCAGAATTGTCATTTCTCCAAGCTGTGAGCTTCTAGTTTACCTTCTTTTCCTAGATGCTGAAAGCCACCAGGCTTTTTTACTTAACTAAGCTTTACAAGATCCCAATCTGAGCTTGCACATAATTTCTTCTCAAATCCTTTACAGCATCACAAATTGCCGGTCTGCAATTCCAGTGCCTCACAATCAGTCAGAGCTGTTCAGTTATTTTTACAAACAGATGTTTCCCTTTTTGCACTCAAAATGAAACAGAGATTAGGGGAGCTCTGGATTCTGAGATTATGGGTACTGAATTCTAAAGCAATACTTTCTTTTTTTCTAATTATTATTTATCAATGCCACCACAGGTGATATAATATAACTGAGACTTCTGCATAGCAAGTGACTTAGTACACTACAGCATTTAGATTAAGAAAAAGCAAATACAAAATGAACATTGAATACAGAGGTTAAAAATTGGCATGAACTTTAAATGCAGATGAGAACTATCACTTACCCGTAACAAATAATGAAGTGGACATGGTCACCAAAAATGTGGACTTTCCCCCCTTTTGTCCTTACAGATTTCTACCTTTTGAGACAACCTGTCTACTACAAGTAGTAATGCTACCTGACCCCCTCTACAACTTATCATCTAAACATTGATGCATCAAGAGACTTTCCTTTTCAAGAGGGCAATCACTGATAGGATCCAGGTAAGCATTCATGGTATTTATAAAAGGCTGCTGCTGACCTCAGTAGAAATTCTAGGTGCTTTTTATGAGCCAGATGCCCTAAAGAGTTAGTTTGAGAGGCCAGGACCGAAGTATTTGATCCCAGGAGCAGATTCAGCAGGCAAGGGGCAATACCTGAAACAACGGATCAGAAGTGCTGAGACTGTAAAAGATGGCATATGGGTTTTCAGCCTTCTTTTCCAGGTAATGCAGTAGTGAAAATAAAATCCTTCAAAAAAGTAAGAATGCCTCTAACTTCAAGGATACTCCCCATTCATCCCTAGATACATAATGGAGTTTTCCTTTTGTTTCAGGAAGACTTTGTTAAAAAAGGATATGAGAAAAAATGAAGCACAAGTACCTCAAACTGCGTTAAGACACTCTTTTTGTTACCATCCTGAGAATGTCCAAGCCCAAAGTAAACTTCACCTCATAACCAACGGTTCCAAGAGGGAAGTGAACTGGACACATCTGCTTTGGAATAGAGAGGGGGGAAAAAAGCCTATGTAGCATCTACCCGCTGCACC
>VZSV01000128.1:840793-857288 GCA_013398735.1 Nothocercus julius | reverse complement strand
AAAATACTGCATTTAAAAAAAAAAAAAAAAAAAAGAGGCCGGACTAATTAAAGTTATGGAAACTTACTTACACTTGAAATGAGATAATTTACCATACGCTGTTAAGCAAGTTTGTGAAACGCATAAGAGCATCATCGTCTAATTCTTCTACAATTTATTAATTTCCTTTTGAAAATGATAAGGAAGCAGGGAATGTAATTCAAGCCCGCTGAAAGCAAACTATTTACCCAAGATTGGTACATAAATAGATCTAATTCTTCCACTAACTTAAATATGTCAAGAGTTTCCAATTTATTTTTTCATATTAAAAATAGAACAGTGGGAGAATCATTTTTAACTATTCTGATTTCACGCTATGCAAGCTAAACAGATAGCCACAAATTTAAAAAGAATATCAAAAACAGATGTTGCCAGATGAAAATATTTACTTAAAAATCACTGCTTCAGCTTACTTTATGCCTTTCATAAGATTTTTTAAAAAATAATCGTATTCAATTTCATGTTGACACTCTGCTCTTCTCTCAAAAGCCTGCTATAAAAAAACGCCTTAAAAGAACGGCAAAACTGAAAGTAAAATTAGAGAGGTCAGAAACAGGAACATAAACAGAAAAACTAAGCTGGGTAATACTGATAATCAGCCAAAACCATTTGCAACATTCTAGATGCCAGAAGAAAGCTATGCTTTAAATTGCAGTACATTACCAGAAGCACTAAAACATTGATTCAACTGTCCCACAGAACACAACTGTGAATACTCCATTCTTCCATTTTATTTGTATTTTAGCTAACAGATGTTAGACATCTGCCTCACAAGATACCAGCAGATGAAATTTGTCAGTCACTTCGGAAAATATTTACCTAGAAAACTGTTTGCCAATTTTTTTGACTATCAAAGTTATTTCAGCCCTATATCAGCATGATAAAGACTTCAGGCTCTGGCAGGAACTGAATGAAGTTCCTACTACAAATAGCCAACCGCTCCCACTCTCTGCCAGTGCAAGTTGATCAACAAGTATGATTCGCAACGGCAGCAAATACATGAGTCTATAAATAGCTGTGTATAAGCCCAGAGAAGGAGGAGCTAAGAAGATGTTAGAAATGAAAAACACAGTTTGGCTGTGGCACTTGAAGTCAAGTGCTGAGATGACCCCTGTGACTTCCAACGGCAGCCCCATCAACTTGGAAAATAGCTTGTCGTTTTATACTTTTATGTAGGTAGCTCTTTCAGATTAAATGTGTCCAAGCTGATAAGCAGCAAGTCCCTTCTCAAGCCAATGCTATTTTTTTCCCCCGCTCACCTTTGAGTTTCTTCAGATGCTACTGGAATAGTCAAAAGAAGCATCAAAAAAATGAAAAAAAAATAAACAAAAAGGTTGCAAAGACCTCCTTTTATATGAGCACAGTGTAGGACCTCGGTTAAGACATTTTTTCTCAAACATGTAAGAGAACAGTAAAGATGTCTACCATTGATTATCTGAACTGCAAGGCCTAGAAGAACATCTCTTACACAACAGGCTTAAGCTTCCCATCTCTAAAGCAGAAACTATAGTTTACACAGCTAACAGGTGCATAACAGCCTTTTTAACCAGAATTCAGATAATTACCAAGACCCAAGGGAAAAAAAAAAAAATCTGTTAACTGAAAACAGAAAATACATTTTGATTGTATTTGTTATGGAATGAAAACCATCATTTTCATTGGTATTTTGCATGCATTTCATTGGGGGATGGAAGTGAGGAGGGGGGAACACACACACAGACACACACACACACACAGAGATAAACTCTTTATCTCACGTTAAAGCATATTCATAGTTTGCAGAAAAGTAACAAAGTAACCTCTCACCCTTTAGCTTCAACTTCTCTCATTTTATTTCTTCCACATATCTTCCCTCTTTCAATTTAAAATTAAACCTGTTTTCCTTATTTGCAGATCAGAAGAGCAATTCATTTTCCCACTCCAGTAAAAAGGATTATTCAACTACCTGCATCATACTTGTTCTTCACTCTAAAGAAAGGGTGCCATGCAATATTGTAGGGAGTTAGAAATAAGGAATGGAACACCACTAAACAACAGCTGACAACTGAGATGGTACTTTAGCCACCTGGCATCAGAAAGAACACCAGATGCATATGGAAAAGATACTGAGGGTCAACCAAGACAACACCATCTGATTCTGTTAGTTAGAAACAATTTTACATTGATAGTTACTTTGGAAAACGGAGTCTCCTGTACTATAAGGAGGGACCACTTAAATTCTCTCCAAATTTAGGGGATGGCAGTTTTAATATCTTCCAGTCTATTTACTATTTCTAGACATGTCGGAAAAAAAAAGTCTCTATAAATCTCCACCCCCAAATACAACCAGCTGTTCATAGCCATTCACATCAGGCAGTAGTTTCTGCTATTCACCTACTATTTCTGCTCATTGGACCACATTTCATATACTCCATTTACTCACTTCCCTTCATATATAAGATTCCTTACAGGAAAATGCCATTTAGGAATGCTTGATGGAATTCCTCTGTATCTGATTATGAACAAGCTTAAGGACAGTGAGGAGACAAACTAGTATCACAGCAGATTCAACTTCTCACATGCTTTTTCTTTTGGTTCCTCCTCTCTGCTTTCCTTTTTTATCTTTGTCTTCTCTGCTTTCCTTTTTTAATCTTTCTTCTCAAGTGTCTGCCATGTTACCCCATAAGCAATAACATGATCTACTGATCCTGCACCAAATATAAACCTAAGGAATAAAACCGTTCTGATTTCTCTTATATTTCATATTAGTCATAAGGCTCTTCTTCTAAGTGTTACACAGATGTTTGAGCTTACTGTAATATCATACATAATACATGCATTTTGCTTCTAATCTCTAAACTCCCTTTCCTCATCAGTAACAAGACGCAAAGAGACAAAGCAACATTTCTGCAGTCACAGGAAATAGGTAAGAATCAAGATTACCCAGCATAACTAATGTGAGCAACACACTCCTCTTATTCAGCGCTGTCACCTGCAAACCAATGAAAAGCAGAGACCACTGGCCTATGTAATTTTTCATTGGTAAATCAGTCATATAGAAGTCTTTTCCAATACAAAAAGCAGAAGAGCCCAAATTATTATTTTAAATTCAAATCCCACATCCCTGACAGAGGATTTACCAAAAGAAGTAACCGTGTAAGGAATATAACAAGTGGCCTTTGAAAATAATCACAATTCCGCAGTTCGCCTTGGCATTTTTAAACTTGAAACTACATCCTTCTCACATGCTTCAGTGGGCATACAATATATACACATTTTTAACATTTATGGTTCAATATCTTAAGCAGAGCCTTCGTACATGATTATAGGAACACAATGTTTTCCAGGCTACCATGAATTGCATTTCTCTCCCAAACTATCAACCACACAATGACATAATTAAATAGCTCCACGTACAGCAAGACATCTTCAATCACCTCATCTGTGCCCTGGCATTGGAATGCACTCTATCACACTATGTTACTTAAATAAACAGGCAGGTTTAATTTCCTTCCTTTCAAGAAATACTTGTTTTAAGAAAACTACATTTCTGATCTGCTCACAGATATAAAACATTGCGAAGTTTACCATTAATATTTCACACAGTGCAAATAATTAGTACTAGAATGTCATGCGTGCTCTTAAGCATAGCTACCGTTTTGATATTTGCATTCTTGTTTCACTTCTGCTTATTTGAGCTTTTCTACATCTTGGTTACACTGATACTAATTCAGTACAAAATTAATTTTAACAAAATAGTATATCAGTAAGAGTACCTCAGAAGTCCATCATTTTTCAGGAATTAATACACAATAGAAATCAATTTCACAGAAAACGTTATCTATTCAGGGCTGGGAAGGAAAGGGTAAACTAATGACACCACTGTCCCAGACACGTGGTAGCTGACGGTCAGATTTCCCTCTCCTCAATTTAGAATATAGACTTTCTGCTTTATTACACTTATAAGCACTCCTACACATTATATTAGAAGTGCTGTTATCTAATATGAGCTTATAATTTAAGAAGTAGGTTGGGAGCATATTCTATCATTACTGTTGTTTCTTGTGAAACAGTAGTTTCAAATAAAAGCTACCATCACTTTAAATCACTGTATTTTGTAGCTTTCTGTAGCAAAATAATAATCTTATGATTATCATTGTTCAAAGCAACTACATGTAATGAGAAAAAACAATTTTATACAAAAAGAGTAAATACCTGCAGGGCTGCCAGCATTTTCTCCTTGATGCAGCTGAATACCAGCAGAATCTATAGAGTTCACTGTAACTGTCTGTAGGTTTGGCAATTGAGCAGTGCTTAGACTAACTGGAGTTGATGTCAACGTCCCACCTGCCGCAACTTGACCAAGGGTGAGAGTCTGCACAGGTGTGAGAGTTATTTGTTGGCCAGGTGCATTCTGAATTTGCAAGTTCTGCAAATTCTGAACTCCTTGCACTTGAAATGTCTGCCAGGTTATCTGCCCAGAAGGGGTCACTGTTTGTGCCTGAATTAAAAACGTTCCAGGATTCAACTGCAGCTGAAGATTCTGAAGAGCCTGCTGCGATATACTCTGACTTGCCTGCACCCCGTGGATTGTCTGCTGCGCGATGCCTTGTACTATCTGGGCTTGGCTGGTTGGCTGCTGGGACTCTTGAAGCTGTATGTGTTGTACAATTGGCTGTGCGGTGGAGACCTGAATATTCTGAGCCTGCGTGTCATCAGAAACCGATGTCTGGATGTAATTTCCCTGAAGATCAGAACTGTGAACTTGGCCACTAGTTGTGGTCAAGTTGTTTGCATTTTGTTCCAATATACTTGAACTGTCTATGGTAACGGGCAATTGTGATGAAGATGACGTTGGCACGAACAAGTCGTTATCAGTGGTGGTTTCTGTAATTTCAGGAGAAACTTGCTCACCAGTCCTTTCAGAAGTATCTGAACTATCCATGGCCTGTCCAGTATTTATCAAGTGCCCATCTGCATTAATGCCTGCTGTCATGGTTTGAGAACCACTGCCAAGTCCCAGAGAATCTAGATCAACACTATTGATGGGTACAAAAGTAATATTTCCTGGCAGTCCAAGAGGGACGTTCGCAACTACTTGTGCTTGGCCAGGAAAAGACGAACCACCGATTGCAACTCCCTGAACTTGGACTTGACCGGACTGTGATAAGATATTCTGTGCTCCAGAGGCAATTATGGTTTGATTTGAGCCAGGAATGATCTGAATTTGACCAGTTTCTTGATTTATGCCACTATTATCAGAAGAGGTTGCAAAGCCAAGCTGAACCTGCTGACCATCCGCCGTCTGGATCTGGGGTATTACTTGATACTGTACATTAGACACTGTACCATTCGATGAATCTGATCCTGGTGCAACAGAAAAGATTTGTTGATTTTGCAAACTCTGAATAGGAAGGACATACTGCCCACTTGAAGTTACTGTGGCAGCACCTGGGATCTGTACTATATTACCAGCTTCATCCTTTATAGTGGCAGGTGCTGCAGACAAGACCTCCCATCTATTTGGAGTTCCTGCTAATTGTACAGAAGTCAAATCCCCTGTCTGAATAAAAAAAGAAAAGAAAAAAGTTAAAACAAAAGACATACATATTACATGTTAGAACATTCATGCAATTCAATACTAGAAATTGAACAACTACTGAGAAACATGCAGTGCAGCCCATATGAACTGCAGCAGCTGGATTAGAACCACAGATTTTTTTCAGTGAACTAATGCCTAAGTGAGGGTAACCAACCCATGCTTTGCAAGCTGCATGGGGCTCTCAAGCAGGTCAAATGCAGCTCCTGTCCCATGTCTATGCCACATAGCCAGCAGCACCAGGGTGGGGAGGCTGCTGGATAATCCAAATCCCTGGCTGTGGGAAGAAGGGAGCTGGCAGGGGCTGCTGAAGCCCTATCATCATCAGGTCACCCTGGGATTCAGCTATATGTTTTACCTAGCCCGACACCTATTGCACCCATGTGGAGCAAAGCCACTTCACCTATACCTTCTGGGTCCTGCTGCTTTTTGACTCTCTGGTGCGCACACATGTGTGCATGTGATGACATAGTGTGTGTGAGCACAGTCCTGTGTGCACACATGCAGGTTGTGTCTGAGTGTCTGTGTCTCAGCAACGTAGAGGGTTAAAAGGTAGCTCAGTTGTGGGGTTGGAAAGACTGGATAGCCCCTGCTTAAATTGTGCATAAGATAACTCCTAGTATTTGTAAGTTTATGTGAGTTATGATTGTGCTACCAAAAAAAGGTCTCCAAAACAAAGGACTTTTACACTGAAATGACAGTTTGATTAGTCATATGTGTCTGAGGGAGGAAAAAAAAAAAGTATCTGTCTTCATTAAATTGGAACAATAGAACAGGTCAGTGTTTCAGAGCAGACCCATGGATGGTTAATGATTAAAGAACCCTAAGGCTAAATGTACTACACCTTTGTTTCTTATTCAGTACAGGAAAGGTAAATTGCACTTACCTTTCTTTACCAAAGCAAGCTTTTTCCGAATAGAGTATTAAGAAGTAGAGTTAACATCCTACAGCGCTTAGCCCAAATTTCCGTAGTCAGCCAACATGGTATTTTAAGCAACCATCAATTTAAAAAAGATGCAGACATGCAGGCAAGTTTCTCCTAACTACAGTACTACTGGTCCTCCAGTAACTCAATGGAATGACTTCATATTTAGTAACAAACAAGTAACTTGTCCTACAACTCATTCAGCATTAACTGTGAAACTGATTCCCTCTTGGCAAAGTTCACAGTACACAGGAATGAAAGCTAGTGGGTCCTTTTGCACTGTGATCCCTCCTACCAGAGGAACTACCAGAGCATCTCACAGCTTCCTTCTGATGCTGCTCTCCGATTTCCTTTAGAAAAAAACCTGGATATACCAAAAACAGCCCAGAGGCAACTCGTCTAACATGCCGTTGGATTTAGCCAGCCCAAGTTAACCCTGTGCCCTGCATCAGACAGCAAGTACCCCACAACTTAAGCTGGGCCTTTGCTAGTTTCACTTTCTTCTTCTATTCTGAGCTGCAAGACTGAAAAATTCATACAAATAAAATGAAGTGTGCATATTTTTTTCTAAAAAAAAAAGTTTTATTACTTTCTGATAAGAAAACCCACATCTGGCTTCTAAATTATTTTTATAGCTGTAAAAATATCTTCCTCTTACCTTGAAAGATACATGTAAGCTTTCAAGTAGTTTATTGGTTAGTAGGTACAGAATCACCAAAAACAACTAATTTTAGGATCTTCATGTTTTGAAGACCAGAAGAAGAAAAAAGGGGTCTTGGTAATCTCATTCTACTACTTCGTTTCTCCTCATGCTGATTATCCTTTCACTTAAAGATCAGTTAAGATCCTTTAGTCTTTCAAGCTTATCATTTATGAGATTAGACAAGTTTCTGTAATATTCTATATTGTACCATCCTATCTAGAAATAGGCAAAAAAATCCACTTTCCTCTGTTATCACATAGACTCTGATGTTGAGTACTATTTACATGCAGCTACTAGTTGCTGAAATGCTGAAAAGAAAGTTCATAACTAATCCATCCAGCAGTACATAAATACTTAACTGAACATTTTACTGAACATCAGAAAACTGAGAAAACTCATAAGTAAACAGCAATCAGAAAATACGAAAAGCCAAAAAAGTCATCACTACAGCTTGACCTGTGCAATTATAAGAACAAACGTATTTTAACAGGCTGATAATATCCATTAAAACAGGGAAAGAAAAAGTAACAGAAAACATACCTGGCTGACCTAAGACTGCTGTGTACAACCAAACATTAAATGTTTAGACTCTAACTGCACTCACTTAATAAGCAACAGTATATCTGTACAAAGCGCATCCCTTCTAGCAACAGTACAAAGGGAACCCATCTCCTTCACCATGCAGACACAACCTACTACTTTATTCTTCTGCTCCTACCTCAAAGTATCTTGATTTCCGTATCTCCAATCAATGGCCTTTGCCATTTGCATCCTGGGTACACACCTCTCCACCTTTCTGCAATACTCTAAAATCAGCCCCCAGCTCTGCTCTCTAAGATGTTAAACACAGCCACTTTCTTATCAGATGCCGCAGAGGTCCCCGAGGACAAAGGACAGGGTGCTCATGCACATGAAAGCCCTTCTGTGGATGGTGTGTGCCATGCCTGCTATTCACATGGTGCTTCCACAGTTAGCCTTATCAGGGACTGGCATAAGAATCATGAGCAGGAAGGGGCAAAAGAGAACCACCTACCTGGCAGCTATCAAAATTACTAGCATTAAAGCAGGAAAGAACTCTCTATGCTAAAATAGTGTTTGAGGATGATCTCTAACCTCAACCTGCCTTTGCTTTCTCATAACAAGCTCAACTGTTACATCCTTCCTCAAAGATTGAATTGCTGGTCAGACATTTCTTGGAGTGTCTTTTTTTCCTAATAAAGCATAGCAATCATTCACATCCAGAAGCAATTAAGAATTACTTTAATAGTTCAAAGTTCTACTACTGACATGCACGCAACATCTACATCTCACTCTCTCACTGATCCTTAAGAGAGCACAGTCCTAAATTCAACAGTTTTTCTTTCTCAGCCATAACTTAGAATTATGTAAAGGATAGAGATAAAGCAACAATTCTTATCAACTGATAGACAGACAGGAGTTGTTTGGAAGCCATTCGTTTAAGAGAAGGCCACCCGGCTGCAATCCAAAGATTGTGTGTCAAGAGAAAAGGGAAAAGATGTGAGGAAAGTTCAGCATTAGCACGGCTTAGCCAAGGAGGAAAGAATAGGAAGCAACAAGGAATTCACTGGAAGAAGTGCCAGGAAACAAGAGAACGAGACAGGAACTGAGCAAAAGTAGCTGGAACGGGGCACTGGAAGAATTAAAACCAAATGGAAGGTTCACCTGAACAAAGGTCAAGTATCCCAAAGCACAGAAGCAGTTAACTGACAGCCAGCCTGTCTTCTGATTCTTAAATAAGGTTTTATTATTTCCATTAGGAAACACAATGTGATCTCTCCCTGAGTTGAAATTCCCATCCCTGAATAGTGAAGGGTCACAATAAGTAAAACTCTAATAATTGCACCTTGTTCAATTCATTCGGAAAAAAAAAAAAAGCTTAAGTTAAATGAAGAAGATGACAAGAGACAAGCATATACAGAGGATAAACATCTTTAAAATGTGACTTAAAACACATTAAGGGATGGGACTTGGATTGGAAAAAATAAAACACTCTTCACCCAAGTAAACTGGAAAGGGAGAGATGTCATCACCATACACATGTTGTAGGCACCTGCATTTCAACAGGTCATACATGAGGAACTGGACACATGACATTCAGCAACCAGTATTTTGCTGCTAAAAAACTAATTCATCTGTACCAGTCTGCTGGGGACCACTTTTACTGCACACTTCAGGAAGTCACTTTTGCTCCAGTTAGTCCAGGAGCAAGAGCATCAGGAAATCTGATAAAGTGTCACATACCTAAGGAACAAGATTGGCCAGTGTCTCGTCCAAATTGTTGTTTTACAAAAGAGTTAGGGTTCAAACGCATGAGTTTAATACCATGTGTTTACCAGGCTACAGTAAACTATCTATGCATTCTTAGGTTTATTACAAATAATAAGATAAAATATATTTGCTTCAACTCTTTCATTAAGGTATGAGCTAATGCATTCTATCTCGTATTTGCCCTAGGTTAAGAACATGCTCGCCATCAGTCACTGTGGTTCCACTGACACAAAGGTGCTCGTTAAGCCAAATTAATTCTGTTGCATGTTTCAGCCTTCTGCCAATGAAGCCACTCAACTCAGAGAAACGCATTAACGAGTATCAGAAGTTTACAGAACCAAATACTGCCTCAGGGAAAAAAAAGTATTAGCTGGGGCTGCTTATAATGTTATTTTTAAAGACATCCTTAATTTGCTAAACCATATCTAACATGTAATACTATCTCAACTAAGGAAGATGCACCTCTTTTTGCTACACAGACACCTGGGCCAAAACCTTCATTTTTTTAGCCTGTTTTTATCACTAGAAGTTCAGAACCTATCTAGACTAAGATGATATGTCCCTGACACATCCCTAGGAGAAATAAGAAAACTGCTGTCCTAAGGAATAAGACACCATGAGAAGGAGGCATTTTTTTTTTCATTTCATTTTCATTTCTTTTTTTTTAATATTATTCTCTATTTAGCTGCATGAGCAACTAGAATTTTGAGTACAAATTTGTATTAAATAGTTTGGATTCCTTATGCCTTCAACTTTGGCTCTGATGGCTCTATCCCATCATCAGAAGGGGAAAGAAGAAGGATGTGAGGAACTACAAACTGGTCAGCCTCACGTTGACCCCTGGGAAGGCCACAGAGGAGTAACTGTGGAAACTGCTGCCAAGCATATGGACGACAAGGTGACCAGGGTAGTCAGCGAACGATGCTAACCAACCTGACTGCCTGATAAGCAGCTTGGTGGATAAGGGTGAGGAGAGATTGTTCATCTCAACTTTCAGCACTGTCTCCCTTAACACACTTACAGAAAAACAGATGAAGAATAGGTTAGGTAGGTGGCCAGTGAGGTGGACTGAAAACTAGCTGAACTGCTAGGTTCAGAGTGTAGCGATCAACTGTATGACATGGAGGCCATCAGTCACTAGTAGTCTACTCCAGAAGCTGGCACGTGAGCCAGCACTGTTTAACATATTCATTAATGACCGAGACACGGGACAGAGAGCACCGTCAGCAAGTCAGCAGATGGTGCACAACGGGAAGGGCTCATATACAAGATGGTTGTACTGCCATTCAGAAGGACACCAACAAGCTGGGAAATGAGGAAACACAAATTCTCATCAAGGAGAGGAATGGAAATGCAAAGCCATGCACCTGAATAAGATTAATCCCATGTAGCAGTACAGGCTGGGGGCCAAGCAGCTGGAAAGCACTTTGCACGAAAGGACCTGGAGGTCCTGGGGGCCAGAGTTGAACAGGTGCCAGCAACACGCCCTTGTGGCAAAGGCGGCCAACAACAAACTGAGCTCCACTAGGAAAAGCATCGCTGGCAGGCTGAGGAAGGTGATCCTTCCCTTCTACTCTGCTCTGGTGGGACCACATCTGTAACAGCATCCAGCTACAGCAGCCTCAGTACAGGAAAGAAATGGACAAACGCGTGTGAGTCCAGCTAGAGGCCACGAGGATGAACAAGGAATCAGAGCACTTGACATACAAGGAGAGGCTGGCAGAGCTGGGACTGTTTAGCCTTGAGAAAGCTCAGGGCAGATCTTTTCAGCTTATGTAACCACCTGATTGAAGGGCTGTTAAGAAAGAGACTTTTCTCAGTGGTACCCAGTGAAGGGACATGAGGCAACAGGCACAAATTGAAATATAAGAAATTCCATATAAACAGTGTTTTTTTTTTTTATTTTTTTTAAACTGTAATGGTGATTAAAAACTTGAAGAACATCTCCCAGAGAGGTTGTGGAGTCCTCATCCCTGCTGACATTCAAAACTCTAGGCACAGTCCTAAGCAACCCGCTCTAGATCTGTTTTGAGCAGGGGTTTCAACTACACAGGTCCCTTCAAGCCTCAGCTGTCTGTTCTAGTCAAATTTCAACTTTCAACCAATTTGTTGGAGAATATCTGAATAGCTGAGAGAAAACTTGTTCATATATGTTCTTTATGTTTTTTTTAAATATGCAAATATTTTAAACATTTTTTTATAGCTACTCTCATATTTAAAACTGTGAGAAGGAATAAAAGCAAATTGTTAAAATCAGCCTTAAATTTGTAAAAGAACTTCTACACTTGGTTCTGATTCAGCAATTAGAAGATATCATTTAAATGAGGAAATCAATATTTGCACTTTAAAAGATGAATTTCTGGACAACAACTGGGGAAAAAAAATATTGTTAACCATTACTTTTTTTACCTGAAGATTGACAGTTTTGCACAAATATAAAGCAGAGACAGGCAGGTCAAGCCTGTGCAGAGTTGTCTACAGTGGCTGAACACATTTTAGTGCATCAAGAAATTTAGCATCAGGATCTACATTATCACCAATGTATGTCAGACCAACTTCATTTGGAGGGTCACCAGAACCATCACATAGGTCAGAGAGCTGAAAAGCATGGATAACTGGTGCATGGCATTCATCCTTATTTTTGCCAATTGTGAAACATGACATTTAAGATATCCGCACATTTCTCTATCCTACCAGCACTACCACTATTTCAACCCAAAGTGAAATCTAGCAGGTAGCTTCTCAAAGGGCTTAAGCAATGCTCCAATGCTAACATAAACTGGAATTCCAGATTTTCGCTAAGTTCTATGAAGCTCTGATAGCCAACTCTAAAGCCCAATATAACCCATATCAGGCCTAGAACACTCCAGTCTTTATCTGTAAGAAACAAAAAATGCTTTGTCTACAATACAGAAACGATACAAACAAATAAAAAACCATCCACTATAGAATCAGTACAACCTGCAGAGCACTGGATGCAATTAACTCTGCCACAACTGGGACATTCTTCGGCAGCAGTCAGAGCCAATGGCTTCCTCAGCCAGCCTGCCAGTCTGCTTAATTCATCCACCAGACTTTCCATCCTTCGCTCCCATCAGTCTTGCGCTGTCTCCACACCTATCCCAGCCATGCCTACCATAACCGTAAGAACAATCCTTGGAAACAGGATAGTTCAAAAGAATCTCCTTTACTTTGCACTGCTATCAGGTAAGAGCACACACACAACTGGCTCCCATCTCAGCTTTGTTACTTCTTAAAGCTGGGTCTGACCATCAAGACTATATTGGACCTGAATTTTAGAATACATTTCCTCTCTCCTTTCCTCCGCTGTGTACTGCTCTCCCATCTTCTGTGTTACATCTCCTCCTCACTTCATGGTAAAAATCTTTACATACATTTAAACTGAAATAAAACTAAAGCATAACTATTTACAACTAGCCCTCTCCATGCTCCCCCTCCCTCCCGAAAAAATCAGAAATATTGAAACTATTCAATGATAAATAACAAAAACCTATTTTTTAGAGCTCAAATCTCCAAGACAGAAATACTGACAGAGAAGTCAAAAATATATGCGCTGTCATTTTAGGTCAGGCAGTTGTGCAAGCCATTCCAACAAGGCTTCCTACATGCAAACAGACAGGAATAATCTGTGGAGGAGTTTCCATGGCCAGCATTTGAACCAACCACAGATGCAGCTGTATGTCGCTAAGAGAAAGAATCTCAGGTGGGGGGGCAGCGGGTCATGAACTCAAGGATTAAAAAAAAAAAGCACACACAAATAACAGGACACAAAGCCACAAAGCACTGGTGCCAGATACTTGTAGGCAGGACAAAACTCGCAGGCAGTACCCAAACCTAAGCAGAAGGAGTGCAGTCTCCAGCATCAAGACACAAAGACAAGATCAGCAGTAACGTCTGCTAATGTATTCTCCTCCAAAAGTAAGTACAGCTGTAACAGGAATCCTGAGCCAAACTGTGGACTAGAGATAGTCTGTTCAGTTCACCGACAGAAGGATCAACAGGAAAAGAGAGTTGACTCTAGTTCTTGTAAACCGTCTTCTTCATTTGCTTTTAATACTCAACAGTGGTCATATTCATTAGTCTCTTTATTCCCACTCTAATTATTTCAGTGGCATATAAGGGGTACACAGACATAGGATCATAGAGTAATTTCAGTTGGAAGGGACCCCTGAAGGTTATTTAATCCAACTTCTGGGCTCAGAACAGGGCCAACCAGACCACAGTAGACATGACCGCATTTGCTTCAGCTCCTCCCCAAATCTCAGACATGCCATATTCCCTGCATTCCTATGGGAGTTTTGTTGCCATTGCTGTTGTTTTTAAATCACTCCCCCGGTCTCTTGGGGAGCAGCTGCAGCATACCACTTCAGACAGGAAAGCAGTGTGCAGTAACTGGCTAGTGCAGCATACTGGCTCCAGCCCTGCCATTTCCTACAGAGGGAATGTCAGTAAAACATTAACAAAATAACCTCAGAACATAGCTCTGCTATGCTCACATGTGAGAGCCATGCTACTGCTTCTAAAAGCAAATGCCTACTCATTTATCTTCTGTTGTCCACTTACACTGTTTGAGAACCCTACCAACCAGACATTTTCCAGTCACAGCTGCAATCTAAGTATGGAAGATACTGGGAAAGGCTCCCAACTGCAAGGCACTTGCAGTTACTTAGGCACTATCACCTATACATACAAATCAAAAAGATACATCTATAATCCTGGGAAATGGAAGAACATCACCATTCCAAGGAAGACAAAAGACATGTGTCCATGCACTTAGGTTTTGTTTTCCACAAGAGTTGTTACCAGGCACCTAAAATTCAAACTGTTTTTGATCCTCTCTCCTTCTCCCACCCCTCAAAAATACGCATACATGGTCCAGGAAAAAAATCTTTATTATATTAAATCCCTTTCTTATTTAAAAAAAAAAAAAAAAAAAAAGGAAGATGTTTCAGGGACTTGATTCCCTCCCCTTCCTTTTTTAAAGTTATCTTAAACAACTCCAGGGTTTAGTTAAGTTTTTGTAGTTATCCAATTCATATTCAGCTCCTACCCCTAACATTCAGATCCATGGGAGGGGCCTCTCTGCATGTATGAATACTCGTAAGTGCATTTGTACTTACAATAAGTTTTAACCAAGGTTCCAGCTTCTCATAAATTGCTTCCACGTTGCCCAAAAAGCCCCCCTTACACATAAACACAATTGTACATGGATTTAATAAGAATAATGTTCTTCTTCGGGATTAGTTTGTCAATTTAGAACCACTAAGAAGTACTGGTCCTGTACCAGCACTCCAGCACCCACTCAGCCCTAGGACTGCTCATACTAAGCAACAAACTCGGTTTCAAAATGCCTCATTTCAGCTTCAATATGGTATCAGGTTTAAGATAGATAAGAGGGGAAGAAACTATAATTATCATTCATATTACAACGAGCATGTTTAAGCAAGAGAGAGGTGACACTCTACGGTGCAGCACTGTGCACATCTGATATTACACAACATGATTTCACAGGCATTTAGGCACCTGGCAATGTCTAGAAAGCTTTTTAAGAGCAATCTCTGTCTTTAGCTTTATTCCTGCTGCAGAACCGCAGACAACTATCCTGCTTCAGTTTCTCTTTATGTAAAATATACTAACATACAAGTGAAAATGTCAAACATTTTAAAGTTTAGCTTACGTACTTTGCATATTTAACATTATCATTAAGGTAAACATTATCATTAATTAAAGGTTTTGACCTTTGTTAACAGTCTTCCAAAGCTATCACTGTGCCAGTCCACCAGCACAGTGCTTTGCAGTCTTTTATTTTTCCAATTTGCTGAATCACAACTATGTCCAAGACTGTTATAGCAAATTTAAGAGGCACCAGACTTGCTTTAAATATAAAACAAATAAATAAATAAATAAATAGGGATTTGATTGTTCTAAAACTCTCTTTTTCCTTAAGAGGATACTTAATCCATTCATTTTAGCTACAGTGAGTAATTCTCTTCCTATATACCAACATTTTAGGCATCAGTTACTTTAAAATGCCCTACATCTACTAACTCCCAGTGGCTATGTTAAGCTTTATGAGCACATGTCAAAAAAAGTTTGGCTTGATCAGCTAAGGCACACAGAGCTTTCTGGAAGCCTCTTGTTACAGGGATGGTTATAACGGCATCTACCAGTGCAGATTTCTAGCCTACAAGATTCCACCTCATCACCCTGGGTCCCAAGGTCACGAGGGCGCCTTTCAGAGCAGACAGTACAGGACAGATAAGGACAGAATCCCCGGCTGCGGTACGAGGGGCCACACGATAACTGTACCTAGAAGAGACAGCGTTGACACAGGAAGCAGCTCTCCACCGCTGCGGTGGTTCCTAAACAGCCATTTTACAAGTGGCGGCGGCCCCGCTGCCAGGCAGCCTTCATTTTGTGCGGCGGCGCGGGCGGCAGGCGGGCTCAGGTGGAGGTGGAGGTGGGATGCCCGCGGCCTCGGCGCCGCTCGCCCGTGCCCGGCCCGGGGGAGGCGGCTTTCCCGCCTGCCCCCGCTCTGGAAAGCGGCGGCGGGGGAGGGGGGGGGAACCGGGCTCCCGGGAGGAGGCTCCTCCTGGAGAGGCAGGGGAGCCCGGGGACCCCTCTCCTGGCAGGTCGGCCTTGCTATCGTCCCTCCCCCCGGGCGGGCAGTGCCGTGTGTCCCGTCCCTCCCCCCGGGCGGGCTGGCTGTGCCGTCTCTCCCCCCGGCAGGCCGTGCGAGCGCGGCGGGGCGGGCACTCACCGCTCCGGCAGGCTGAGAGGCGGCGGCGGCGGCGGCCTCGTCCTCCTCCGGCGACGGCGGGCCGATCTTGCTGCAGGTGGCCGCCAGCAGAGCGAGCGGTGACGGCTGCGCGTCCTACCCACAAGGGGCGGGTTCAGGGAGAGACGGGGGTGGCGGTGAGCGCGGGGCAGCGGCCGCGCT
>VZSV01000128.1:819197-839573 GCA_013398735.1 Nothocercus julius | reverse complement strand
CGGCCGCGAGCCGGCGCTGCCGTCGCCGCGCGAGGCGCAGGCCTGGAGAGCGGCGGAACAAAAATACCCGGGTGTTTATGCGTACTAATCCTTTGTTTATTTTTTTTAAGCCCCCTTAACGGGTATTAGCGTGATTCCGGGGAATTAGGGCGCTTGCCATCCTGTTCGCTGCCCTGTCCCTCGTGTTACGCAACGCAAAGGAAGCTGGTAGCTCGGATTGCTAAACGGAGGCAGGAAATATGTTTAAAGCATTCCTTAGGTGTATAGGGTGCAGAAGCTGTTAATGACGGGGCCTGTTTCCTCGTGACACGGCCTGGCGCGCGAGGAGCCCCACGGCCCTGCCTGGCTGCCAGGCGCCCGTGCGAGGGTGGTAAACAGCACATATAGGGCAGCCCTTCCCTGGGGCGCTCCCCCGAGGAACCCGCCTTTATTGGTGATTTTTCACGTGGATCCTAGAGGTCCAGGGAGCCTGCAAAGGGCATCAAGAGCGACCTGCTTTTCACAGTCTTTAGGGGAGTTATCCCTGAGAATTGCCCGGAAGATTCACTGAGCATATTCTTACACGTACCATAATTTCGCCATGGTATCTGAAACCATGGGTTAGCCAGAATGGTTACCCCGGGAAGTCAGGTAACGAAATTATGGTTGGGATTCTCAGTATCTTCTGTGAAGGGAAAATAAACACTTACAATTAAGCCCTCACCATGAACATGTAGAAGCTGCCCAGGGATTATGTTTGGAACCTTAGCCTAGAAAGCCTCTCACAACAGGGAAAAACATACTCAGAGGAATGTGAATATATTAGAAAACCATGATGGAGGAGAAAGGCAGTGTCCTCTGTGTCAGCAGAAGATTGCTGTGGCTGCATGATAGGTGTAGTCTTACTTTAAGCACATTTACTTTTGCTAATACTATTAAAAGTTGTCTGCACAACTCTGAAAGTCACGCTTAGACTAAGTTATAAAATAATCCCAAGCCTGTTTATTACAATTCATTTTTTTCCAGGCTATTAAAAAACACTACCTTTTAAAAAAAAAAAAATGTGTTTTTTTTTTTGCATAGTCTTTTGTGATTCTCTGATTTAGAATAAGTTCTGGGTAGGTTAAACAGCAGGCCCATGAAAGACAGGAAGGTTTTTTTGCAGTTCATAGTTTTTATCTTAACAACAGTACACTCTCAGATGTGGAAGGTGTAACCAGGAACAGAAGGCGCACTTATTTTGTCATAATAATGTCAGATGTAGCTTTTAAACAGTACCAGCCAGAATATACAATCTTTAAAAATGAGTCAGTATCTGTGTATTAGCAAATTTTAGGAGGAAATTGAAAGTGCAAGATTACATGATGCACAGGACTTCAGTAGTAGCTAAAAAAAAGTCTTCTGCAGCTGATACAAAATCATGAATTTCTTTTGCAATACCAGAAGTTGTTAGTGAAATGGATGATATCCTGTCATCCTAGAACCAGAACTATTATAGGTCACCTTGCATTTCTGATAACTTGGCAAGTGATTCAATTAACGATTGATCTATAAGAGAAATAATCCCTGCTCATAAAGTGAGGGTAGGAATGATGTTAAATTTTTGGCATTTGTTAGTTAGCAAGGTATTTCCAAATATTGTGAGTGGCGTTTTGCCTTAGGAGGATTACATTATTTAAGTCTTAAGCTAAACACAAATGTTGATCTTTCTCCTACATTTGGACCTGTGTTCAGGGCTTTAGGACTTCAGTGAGATGTTGTTGATAAAGAAGTCCACCCGTATGGATCTGATTGCAGACTAGTGACCTCACTGCAGTGCTTTCAGACAGGAGGATTTGAAAGATATTAGGACTGATTTTGTACATTAAGAATTTTGCAGGGCCATAAAACTCAGATACAAATAGGCTTCACAATAGCAGCTGAAGGCCATTTTTTTCTAGTCAAGATTTAAAACTAAAGGTACGCTGTGTTGATAGCATTAAATGTGACTAAAAAAAGAGAAGTGGAACATTACAGATTAAACATGAGTATTAAAAATTGATAAATTATGAGCAAGTTGGAAAAAAAAGTATACGACTAAGAAAAAGGGCCCTACGTAAAATATTTGTGTAGGAATGCTAAATAAAAATTGATGGATTAAAAAAATATGTTCTTATTTACCGCTTTACAGTAGAGATCAAGCACACATCAAGAGCAAAAAATATTACAAGAAAAAAAAAAAAAAAAGATGAGAAAAGATACTGTTTGTAGCATTATCTTACCAAGATCCTAGACTCAAGGTGTACTTAACTGTCAGGAACCTGGCGATGCAGAGGGAACAGCCCTGGGTGGAAGCTGTGAGAGGTGGTAGCCCTGCTGCTTGTCACGGCACTGCTACCTGTGGGGCCTGAGCTCCGTGCCCAGTTAGAGGAGCCGTTTCCTCCTGGAGATTCCCCGCCAGATGTGCGCTATCTCTGGCTGATCTGAATAAACTAACCGTGACCAGGTTATTATTAACAAGCTTTACCTCTGTAAGCTCTTGCCTCCCCATTCCAGGCTGCCTGTGGTAAACTGCAGGCCCTGAGATGAATTCTGGATCCATTTTCTGAAAATGGGCTTGCAATTTCAGCTGTGTAGATGTAGAGATACCAACACTGATATATACGTACAAGAATACTCCACTGGACACCAAAATACAACTGTTTCAGAGCTGAAATGGAGCCTTTGCAATAAGTAGCAATAGAGTGTAGGACAAGAAGTAATGCCTACCAGGTTCTGATGAAACTCCATGGAAAATTTTGAAAGATAAGAGAGATGCAAATTGGAAAGAACTCTTAACATCTCTCCTGTCATTCAATTGTAAACTTAGCGCTATATTTGACTTGCAATTTGAATTTCATCAATTTAAATGTTTGAGCTCAGCCTCTCTGGTGGTATCAAGTCTATACAAATTCAGGAAGTGTACCACGTAGCTTCCCTCAGTTCTTGGAAATGTGTTTTCTGTCCATAGATTGCTCTGAACCTTCTGTGTTTACAATATATTATCTTTGTCTTTAGTCGCCCTTTCTTTCTATGACCTGGCATTTATTTGAAGGAATATGTAATTTAAGGATTGTTGGAATGCAGTCCAGTTCAGATTTCTTGCCTGTGTTGGTCTGTTCCTCTGTAAAGAGGTGTTTGTGTCATGCTGTAACCTAGAATGCAACTAGACAAGACGGGTGGGAAGGCACTCGGATGTGGCGTATTCTGTACCAGCAGGAAAAGTGAGATCCAGGTTGTTTTGGTTCAAAAGGTTGGGATTTGAAATGAGGTTGAGGAATCAGTAGGGTTCAGTCAAACAAGTCAGTGTAAATCACAGCCTTGAACAAAGGGAGAACAAGCAGAGTATCTGTAAATCTCATGCCTGAAAATTAACTGCAACACAAAAAATGACAATTAGAGGAAATGTCCTTTTGATACCTTCATCTGCTGAAAATTTCAGTAAAATTGAGGCACATGGGTTTTGTATTTTAAGTGCCAAGCCTTTACTTGGTACCACAAAAAACAAGATAGGGATAAGGTTATAAATCAGATTCATTGGATTTACTAGAATCGAATTTCATCCTGAATTTTAGCCTTCCTTTGCAATTAAGTTCTAGCCAAAAAGTGTAAGGATTTAACTACTATTCCTAGACATTGTGCCACTTCTGCATCTCATACAGGACCATTTGCTTAAGAATACTGGGTGTTCTTTGCAGCAAATTGCAGGAAGGGCCCACAGGAAGTTGACTTGTGTCTTGAGTCAGCACATAATAGTTGGTGGTAGTTGCATGACTCAGTTCATCCCATTAGAAACCAACAGAGAAATGATTCCTTGCCTGGTGAAAAATCAGTGAGGAAGTAGCTGTGGTCAGAGAAAGATGTTGTCAGAGCCCATATCATCGTCCCCAGCGAGCACATCCCTACCCTGAGATGAAGGACTCGGACTGCACAGATTTTGCAAGGCAGGAGCTGGCCTGAGCAGTAGATGTGGTCGGACCAGGAGCAGCTGAGCTAATGCAGCAGCTCACTGACCTCACCCAAACCTCATCAAATTGCCAGATGGCCAGACAACCACCCCTGCAAAAATTACTGCTCCTCATGCATCAAGTTAAGTTGAGTCAAACTAGATGCAGTGGGGAACGGGACAGGACTCCAGAGGCGGAAGCTGATGAGGAGAGGTAGGACTCCCTTGAGCAAGGGCAAGCAGATCAGCTCGGAGGGGCAAGCTTGCCAGACAGCACAGGAACTTGCCTTTTGTGGACACTGTTTGTATAAAGTGCCTGCTTTTAGCCCAGGATTTCTAGCCTCCACAGGAGCACAAACCGTGCTGGAGAGTGGGTGAGAAGCCCCAGAGCTTTATGTGGGTGCTGTGAATATCAAAGCACTTGTATAGTCCTCTGCACGAGTGCAATAATGCCTGAGTGTAACCGTACAAAAGACAAATAATAACTATTAAAAGTGAAATTGGGTTTTGGAAGTGCATTTTTTGTTTGTTTTAAATGAAGACATAAAATAATAGCTTCTGCTTAGATGTCTTCATTCAACAACTCAATTTTAAAAAGGGCAAAGAAAAATTTCTACTACTCAGATAAAGCTGTTAACAGGGTGACACTTAAAAGACTCCACTGAATCTGCTCCCATCCAGTGGAAGCTCTTCATGGGATAAGGAAAGGACTAGCAAACTAGTGGACAAAAGCAGGAATTGACCATTTCCAGACACTTTCTGTGTTTAATTAGAGGCCTGTGAGACACAGCCTAGCCACAGCAGGAGGAAGAACCTGCGAATAAGTAAATGGCCAAACTACCCACTCCATGCACGGATCTAAGGCCATGACTTCAACACAGATGACAGATCTTCAAAGAATGGGGCCAACAGAAAGTCTGTCTGAGCTCTGTGCGTGCCAGTAGACAAGGACAGTCATCTAGAATGTTGTTTCTTCCCTAGTCATTCCATTTAAAGTATTTTTTTAAGCAATTAGGACAAAATAAGTCATGTTCCCTTTTAGTCAGAAATTCTTTCTTGTTTGTTACAGCTGTAGCTCTCCCAAGGTGATTTTTGGGGGGGGAGGGGAAGGGAGGCATTCTGTGAATTCTTGAATTCCATAGGGATATTTTCTAATTTGATTGGTAAACAAGCTCTGTCCTTAATAAGATGTTAGGAAAAAACTAATTCTATATTTTTTTCTTTCTAGTGTTAAACTGTGTGACTAAGAGGAAGAACTTGAATGTGCTGTGCATGTGTTTTTTCATTAATTGTATTGTCTAGTTTTTGGTTTTGTTTATTTGTAAATAAAGATTAACTTGGTTATACCTCCTCTATAAAACTTGGGTGCTTATTTTTATTCACTTGGCAACTTACTCATTCCACCAAAGTAAGTACCTTTTTCAGTAACAGAATTTTGCTTCTTACAAAGAGGAATCACAAATTTGTCTGATGCTTTTCTCTCCCGGTAGAACAAGGAACAGGAAAAAGCAGGTACCTTATATATAGCTGAAAATCTGTCCTTTAACAGGTGAGATCACTAGATGGGAAGCACAGCTCTCCAGTTTCACTTCACCAAGAAATACATATCTAGGTTTTTTAAACTTCCTAAAAGTTATTTCCCTTGAGGCCCATAATTCCCTGGTTATTTATGCTAAAGTTCTACCTGCCAAGGTCCTCACGACTGAGATTCTTTAATTAAAGAAATAATTGGGAAAAAAAAAATCATAATCTTTACCTTAAGTGTTCAAAGGAAAAAGTCCATAATCACAATTTTTAGCATCAGTAACATGTAGTCTAAAGATCCTTCTCCATAGCGCATCACAAGGTCTGAATGGAAATAGATATGGAGATAGAACAGACTGTAGAGAATCACCTGAAAGAAAACATCAGTGTCATTAAATACTTTTTGCCTAGTGTCTTTCTTTCTCCCAGTTTAACATTTTAATAAATACTGATAACCCAGAAAATAAAAACTATTGTGGAAATGAGTTTTTTGGCAGATTACACACAGACACATGTGCTGTAGTTTTCAAAAATTAATAGCAGGGACTACATACTCTGAAAAGAAGGCAAGCTTTGGAGGGATGAAGTCACACGTTTCCAGGAATTCCAGGCCAAATTCACCTTCCCAGGGTGGGAGCAGGCGGAACTCACGGGCTCCCCCCAGGAGCAGGGAGGTCTTTTCCTGGGCTCCCCTGCCTGGACAGCAGCAGCTTCGGAGGCTGCTGGTGAACAGCACCTGGTCCAGCAGCCTAGAGGATTACAGTGCTCGGAGAAGGAGGGGTAAGTGGATTTGCCTTTTTGTATGTAAAGTCATGAACCTGGATAACACCCCTAGACACCTGCCCTTTCGTGAGCGTTTTGTCTTGTTTTTTCCTCCTTTAAAAAAAAATCTGGGGGGGACTCTGAAGGAGAATCGGCAGCTGCTTGCAGAGGAGGCGCGGGGGCTGGGGATACCCGGAGCATCCCGGCCTTCGCTGGGCTGGCGCTGGGCTGGGCTGCACCCAGCCCGTGCTGGCTGCAGGCTCCGATGCCCCGAGGCGCCTGCTTCCTTCTGCCTCCCCTGCAAGGAGCCCTAATGGTGTCACACAACCTTGTGGCACTTCCACAGGGTCATACAAAGCCTTCTTTGTTTGGGCCACGAGCATGATTTCCTCAAAAGCAGATTTAATCTTCAAGAATAACAGAACAGATTAGCTTTATGCCTTAACTTCTTCATAACTTTTAAAGAGGAGGCAAAAACTTTTGGGACCTATTTCATGTTTTTTTACATTGTAGTGCAGTGAAGTCGAAATTTTTAATTTGGATGGGACAGTGGTGACAGATGTTCACCTTGTTTTTCTGCAGTGCCACAGACAAGCAGAAGTGCACCACAGTTACCCAGGAAAAGTGAACCTGAGTGAGGTTTGCAATTCCAGTTCTGATCATAGAATAGGCTGTTCGGGGAAAAAAATATGTGAATTAAGACTAATCTGAGAAACACATCAGTAAAAGAATCATCAGTCTTACTTCAGCTTAGATCTGAAGGATGTAGATTTGAGACTTGAAAAAAATCAACACACTTATGCTCTTAACATAAAAACATACAATCTTCAACTGCTAAATCACCTCTGGCTTGCTAGAGACACCTTCAGAAGACGCCCACGGTCCCCCTGCTCTGCAGGGCGCTGCAGTCACAGTTCACGTTGCTTCTCAGACTGTGCTGCACTTCACTCTTGAGCCTTCAACCCGCTTTCTCGAGAGCTGCTGCACAGCCCTCCCCATCTAGTGACGCTTGCAAATGCCTGTACTTTGCTGCAGGTGTCCTTCCCATTTCTAAAAATTATTTAACAGAAGTTAATTATTTCTTAATATATTGTTTCTCTCTCGTGTGCCAATTCGTATCTGAATTATTGAAGTGGATCGCTGCTATTAGTTTGTTTTCACAAAGTTGCAAAACTCAGACTCCGCTATCATCTTAACTACTTACAAGTGAAGGGTAAAATGCCTTTCTTTCCATGGCAAAACTCCAGAAGATGTAATGGAGCCGGGATCTCGCTGCAGGCCTGTGTTCCCCAAGATTCCTTTGCTCGCAGCAGGACCGCTCAAGCACTGAGGGCTAGGTGGGCGTGCAGAGCCTGAGCACAAGTAGGCAATTCCAGGACAACCATTTCACTACATCCTCTGCAGCAGGAATGGCCTGATCTTCAGCAACACGCATATTAAAATAGAGCAGTAACAGAGCAGTAACTGAGTATCTGCTGTATGGGAGGAAACAAAAAAAAAAAAAAAAATCATTCTCCTTTCCTCTCCAGAAGAAGGAGCATTACACTATTCTTTTTCCTAGCCTGGATTCCTGCAGAAATTAAAAGATTTTTGTGATGATTATCTCTACATACTTGTAATAAACGTGTGTGTGTGTGTGTACACATATATGCATGTACATACTTGCACATTGTGCAAAGAAACAGAGGGAACAGGAACAAACAGGAACCAATTTTAACCACATCTGACAGAACAAGCCTCAAACATCTTACATTCCTATAAATTTCATGAAAACAGGCTGCCAAGTAAAAGGAAAGCAACCCACTGCAGCTTGCGTTAAACCCTCATTAAGCACCAGGAAAGCTGCAAAGATGAAAGGTGGTGTGAATACCTACCCACAGCCAAAGCTGCAACCAGAGCATCCAGCTTTGGAGACGTAGGGGAGCCCAAGCACAAGAGGCAGCCCAAGGGAAACGAAGCCCCAGCAGATCTCCGGCTCCTGATGCTACCGGCCTGTGCTGGATTTCTGCTCATTGCTGTCCAGCTCTGAAGATGATGTACTTTGTTTTGCCTGTTCTCTAATTCTGAGAAAGAAAAGATTTTTGATTGTTTTTCTTCATACAGTGAGATAACAACTGATGAAGTGCAGAGATTTGGCTTTGAAATCACCGATGCCATCCCAAACCTCGTCAACAGAAACACAACACAAAAGGAAGGACAGGCATTTCTTTTCAATGCTCCCATGGGATGTTCCCAGTGGACTCCCAATGCTGTGCATGCTACACAGCAGGCCAAGAGGAGAGCATGTCTTCAGCCTCTTGCACCCTAGAGAGCAGAGAATCTTCACATCATGGCAGACAGACCTTTGGTCTGACGTCAGCAAGAGCCAGTGCTGTTAGAAAACTCTAATCCCACTTTTTATCTGCCTCATCATCGTGTCTAAGTGTGTAACGATTCCCTAAAGTCCATTCCCCAAAACAGCTTAGGTCTGTTGATTTCCAGCTGGGTCACAGCACTTGGACACCAAAGGAAAACCAGTGCTCACAGTGCACCGTTTTGCAGCCACGCTCCTCCCCGATGAGGACAGGGCACGTTCACCAGGGAGCTCCATTTACACCCCTCGGTCCTTGGTCCAGGAACCAACTCTCTTCTGCCAGCCAGGGACCGGCCATCCCTTCTGGATGGCTGCCGGCCTTTTCATGTTCCAGTCACAGTGACTGGTCTTTCATCTGCAGCTCTCTTCTGCACCGCGCGCTTCAGGCCCTCCTTCGCTAGGCACGCTCATCTCTCTAAAAATATCCGTGCGCTTTTATTCTGCTTAATGTTGTGTGGCAAGAAAAGTTGGCTCTCAGGATCAGCAATCTTGCTCATAGGTGCTCAGGAAATCAATGCACACAGACTCCCTTGGATGCCTGCGCCACATCCAGGGCGGCTCTGATTCACGCTCCCTCATAGCCCGCACAAAGGAAGGAGAGATAATGAAAGAATTCAGCAGCCAAATCCTGCTCGTTCCCGCTTCTTCCAAAAAGGTTAACTCCGAGAAAAACACAAGTGCCCGTTCTTGTCACAGGGCGACAAAGGGATCTGTGCAACACCATTACTGTTCTTGCCGCTACACGTGTGTGAGGCTAGTCTGAAACATTTTTAATGATTTTTTTTTTTAAATCTTTTGTTGCTAAGAGAATAATAATGATCTGTCACAGTAATAAGAAATTCCAATGCCTGGAGCAATAAAATTAAGTTACAATCTTCTAAACCAGCTAGTTTAGCAATTTTATGGGAAAATAAATATCCATTTTCTCCAGAACATTATAGCTGTCAGTCCTGTTTTTCTAACATAGGTCTAAAATAAATTGTGCAAATAGCCTTATTTTTCTGCTCTATCATTGATTATCTGAAGACATAGAGAGGACATTAGACAGCGTTTTTGTTGATAAGTAAATATTGAACAAATGAACTTTCATTTTAAAAGTGCAAGTGAACAGCACCAATAAAACCTTAGAAATTTGGCAGTACTCTCTTTTTATGCGACACTAAAGTTAGTCATTGGAGCCATTATATTCCTGGATGAACGATAACTCCTAGAGTAGGACAATTCAGCATAAACACGCACAATAAAATTGGTCAATTAAATCTGCAAGTTAATTCTATGCACGGAGGAAAAGGCTGCTTCATTCTTATTTACTGTTCCCCAAGGAGTTAACTCGGTGCGACTCCGTGGACCAAAAGCTAAATGTGCAGTTAGCACCCAGAGTGGGCTTGAGGTTTGCACAGCTCTGTAAACGGCCAGAAAACCTTCCCTTACTCATATGATTTGCAAGCAATGAAGGGAAACAGGCTGCTAAAGACAGCAGGGGGGAAAAAAAAAAAAGTTTCCGAATCATCTGTGAAACTTTCTATAAACTGCCCCTGGCCTGCCCAGAAGGAAAAGTGACATATTTGTCAAAGTCAGGATAAAGAAACCCAGTCTGGCTTCCTTAAAAACTGTGAGTTAGGTATTACTTTTGTCAGACAGAAATCAGTAAGAATTAAAACTTTATTTGATCTGCTTCCCATGGGTGAGCAAACACGAGAGCCTGTAGCGCCCCGTTTAGAGGGTCAAAGGCAGCCAAGAGGCTCCTGAACTCACCAGTACTCACTTTGCCCACTTCATCCCCAGCTCACCTACTGCTTGTCCTCCCCAGTCAACACGTCGGTCACCAACACGAAGGGCTCCCTTTATGGGGGAGGCCATTTGGCCAACACCCCACGGAGACCGTGCCCTGGTGTATCCCGAGGGAAGAGGCCCGAGCTCGCGCGGTATCTGCTGTTTAACCCTACTCCCAGCTCTAATCTGCTCGGCCCAGCACAGCTCCGTTACCGTCCCTGGAGGCCGAGCGCTTCCCTCTGGGACCACGGGAAGCGCTTTCGCTGCCACTAATCTACAAGAACAAATATTTTCATGTTTGCACGCTGGAAAGCAAAACACCCCTATCTCCTGATACAAAACGTTTGCGAGCTGCCGGACAGCACCGCTGGTGGTGCTCGGGAGCTGCTCGACACCCGTGCCCGGTGCTTAGCGGGTGCGCGGCGCCCACTGCAGCGGCTCTGCGGCCGCTCCGCCTCGGGGCCGGAGGCGCCGCGGGCGCCCTCCTCGCCACAGCCCGGCGAGCAGGGAGACGCCAGCCCCCTTTGGCAAGCACACGTTTGCGGGCGGCCGTTCCCAGTGCCTGGCCAGCGGCCGCACGCGGAGTCTTGGGATCAGAGTAAACACCGTATTTTGGATCCCAATCCCACGACCCTTCCATGGCGCCTAGGACTTGTTTCTTTGTGCCTCAAATGGCTACCAAATCTGGAAGGCGCTTTTTAAATGATACCATCTTCCCCACGTGGGCTGGCCAAAACTGCGGGGAAAAAGCAAAGCTGAAAAAACACAACATCCGCTGCTGTGCACGCGGCATGATTAAACCCCCGGGCGGATCTGGTGGCCACATGAACCTCGCTTCACTCGTCCCCGCTGGCCCTGAGCTCCAGCGGGACCCCCGGCACGCGCGGGCGCCCCTCGCATGCGGCTCTGCACGCCTGAAGGGAATTCCCGATAGGAGGAAAGCCGTTCACAGGGCTCACGTGCCCCGTCTTTCCACCCGGGCAGGAGCCTCCCAGGAAAACGTTAGGCGGGTGTAGGGAAAGGACAAAGTCCTCCTTCCTGCAACGCTTTAACCCAGTCATCCCCACGTGAGTTTCCTTTTCCAATCCCGGCACGTAGGCTGCCGCTTTAGTTCATGATCTAAAAACCATTTTAGCTTATTTCACAGGAGAGAAAACAAAACAAAAACGAACAAACAAACAAACTGCTTCAGTCCTTCAGTGAATAGCAGTTCTAGTTCCCAAAACTGTCCAACAGGAAAGCTAGCGGGGGGGCACAGCAGGTTTTGGGCATTTCTGGCAAGACAGCCCACGGATTCTCCCGTGAGCAGTGGCTCTGCCCTTGGCTGAACGAAGGAAACACAGGGGTGCAGGGGGTTAAGGGGGGTTTTACTCCCCATCAGGATCTGAAAAGCCTCAGATTCCTTGGTTTGCATCTTTGATCCGCCATCGTCAGCCAGCGGACCCGGCGCGGGTCTCACAGAGCTGGCGCGGGGCTCTCCCCGCCGCGCTCCGAGCAGGACCCCAGGAGCTGCAGCGCGAGTTTGTCACAGCTGGAGGACAGCAGCCCTGGCCCAGCACACCACAGGCACAAGGGGCAGCAAAACTATTTCCTGACTCATCACAAAAGACAAACTAGGAAAAAAGATCTTTAAAATCCTCTTAAAATGTTTTAACATTAAACATTAGAAGTTGCACAGATGTGATACAAGTCACTCCCAAATAAACAAGCAGCAGCTTATAAGCAGATGTTAGCAAAGCACAGCAAAGCACTCAGTTTCTGGTAATGCTATTAAAGCCAAAAAAATACTCAGTCTTGCCTTTTGCCCCCAGAAGCACATCAAAGCACAGAAGTAATTCTGGTAACAACAGGAATTACAGAGAAAATGGTCCCACAGCATTTCCCAAGCCTGAACGGTGGCAATGTGCTGGGACCCTGCTTGCCCACGCACAGCAACGGAGCAGCCAATGTCACTTCAGCCAGGCGGGCTGACCGTGGGAGAGAAGCTCCTGCCCGCATCGAGGCCGGGCACCCCAGCTTTTTCTTGAAGAACTTACAAGAAGCAACTAAAACATCATACAGACTCTTACTAAAGGGCTGTTTCTGGCTAATTACCATGTCCTGCTGCCGTAAGTTAGAAGCATCTCAGCATGAGGCAGTCCTGTTTTTTCATGGACTATAGTGGCGCAAACAAACCCAGCATCTCTCAAAAGGAGGTCATGCTAAACTCGGAGCTAGCAGTTTGATCTATCTATTTCACTGCTCCGATCAGAACAAGTCTGAGCTTCAGGGGCAGCTGTAGGAGGACGTTCCCTTCCAGTGCACGCTGAGCACACAGGTGTCTCCCTAAATTAACAAATTCTTTCGACATTTCCGTAACTGCTGTCCGGGCAGAGGAGGGGGGGGTCCGCTGCTGCTCCAGGCCACGGGAGCGCAGGGTGGCAGGGAGGCGAGGGTCGCGCCCCGGGGTCTCGCAGGGAAGGGCCGCTCAGCGGGGCTGTGCCATGGTCGGCGTCACAGGAGGGCAGACCAGCGTGGTCGGCCACGACGCTGCCTGGCTTCGCATATCCCTCCCCAAAAGTCTTGCTTTGATTTCCTCATCTCTGCCTTCTTCTTTCTGTTGCCTTCTTCCCTAGCTCTTCTTGGCATTTATAGGAGTTTTACTTCCCCTTTGTTTAGCTTTGTATATTCTATTTTCTTGTTGTTCTCAGAGTTTCCACCAGAAAACGTTTCGTTCAACACACATATTTGGAGCAAGCAGGGAGCCAGGCAATCTCTGCACTCACACTGTGTGACAACACACGGTGCAATGACAGAGAAGAGGGAAGGAGAGTGAAAATGAGAAGAAATGGGGAGCGTGACCTCCTCCCTTCTCGCCGTGCCGCCTCCGGGCAGGGCTGGCCCTCCCAGGCCACGCTGGGGCCACCAGGCCACTTCACACCAAGAGCAATGAAAGCAGCAGCCAAATGCACGGGGCTCTGCCTCCTCCTTTGCCTCCTACTGCCCTGACATGATTGCAGGGTCACTGCCTTCAAGGGAAAACAAAACGGTTCCCCCTCTTCAAACCCCTTGCTCAAAATAATCCCAGAAATTCCTTTGAATAACAGCAGGTAATTTTTACGTGCCTGCTGTCTTTCAGACACTTAGTGATATTGCATAGTTGGAAAATCATCAAAACATAGAGCAAGGATTTTGCCTTTTTTTTTTTTTTTTTTTTTTTTTTTTTGGACAAAAAAACCCGCTGTTTTTTCTGAAGCACAATATATCAAAATCCCGCCCTGTGAATCGCTCTGTACAGCAGAGCTCTCCTTGTTAAGATTCCGCACGAGCAGTTTCCGCCCTCTCCCCCAGGTCCCATTCTCCCTGTGTACGACAATAACAACGGCGCCTTTGCTAAGGCTGAGCACAATAGCCAGGTCTTTGTGGAGGATAATTAACAGCCAGCGTGAATCTTAGCACTTATTGAATGGCGTATGAATGAGTTACGAAAATTCTCTTTTACTGGAGAAGTAAGAGGATATCATTCTATTTGCATGTGTTTTGCCTCTTGCCTGATAGCATATTTGTGGTTTTAATAGTTTAAAGTGAGGAATAGGCACATGGGTATTACACATTTTCACGCAGGCAGCCCTAGCTCCGGGAGTTTGCCTCTCTTCCTGTCATTAGTGAAATCCCCTCTCCATCTGTAGCTAATCCAAATTCCTCAGGTGCACCCGACCCGAGCCCCTCCAGCTCTTCCTGCAGTTTTGAGTATTCGTTTCTTGAAGTGGACATCCACTGTCTCTTCTAAATAGTCTTGATCAGTGCCCTTTCATAGGATACCTGGAGGCAAATGCAGTGACACTGCCCTGCAGTCCCTAAACTTACATGTGCTTTTTGTTGCATGACAGAAAAACCGTACACTTTCTCTAGTATTTAATAGGTGGGCACGAGCTAAAAGGAGCAAATCCTGGTTGTAGCTGGGGTATGGAAACATCACTCAATTCTAAGGCTAAGAAACAATTGCAGGAGAATTTAAATGAGATCAGTGCTCATGTTGAATAAAAACACTAATAGTCATTGATAAAAAATGGAAAAGGAGAAAAATTTGTTTAGGTGCCTACAAACATAGCAAGAAATACAATCTGGTCTCACTCTTCTGGAAGGGGGCTGGATAACCAGGCAGCTAATAAAACAATAATATTGCCCATGTCAGGGGAGGGAAAGGCAAGAGAGGATAACACCTTTTTTTTTTTTTTTTTATTTTTTTTTTTTTTTTTTAATCTGACTGCTTAGCATTTCTTCTTTCTGGTTAACATCTACAGAGCTGTCAGTTATAAACTGACATTTTGGAGAAATGAGGTCTCTGCAAAATTCTCCTTGGATAGCCTCTGTACTAAACACACATCCTCCAGCCCGCACAGTAGGTTTTGCACATAAGACCAGCCTTTATTATTAGGCACATTTGGGGGTTTAAACAGAAGAAAACAAAAATGCAGTTTTATCTTTTAAATAACTTTCTACTCCTATTTAACCAGCATGCAAAAGAAAGCAATTAGAAACATGTAAGAATTGCTCTATGAATTACCTGTGGACAGCAAAGGTGTTGAGTTGGGCATGTTTTGTGTTCTTCCTTCACAGGAATTTCTTCTCTGCTCAGTGAAACACATGGTCTGCAGTCCTTAGCAAGTATCTTCAGGTATCAATGTTCAGGTAGCAAACACCAGCAACCACCTCACCTGACATTGCTCATTGCGGAGATCAGCTAAAATGGGTCTGCTCCTTCCCAGGTGCAAAAGCCTGGCATGGTGAGAGAGGCCTTGCCAGAGTTCAACGATGTTCAGCAGAGGCAGAGGAGGCAGGAGGTGCCCAGAATGGGTTTGTGACTCTGGGAGGTAAGTGCACAGTTTTGGACCCAGGTGAATCCTGGGGTGTTCTGCTCACATCCCACACTGGGTTTTAGGGAGCTGTAGCTGAGGCCCTGGAGCCGTGAACACGCAGGCACCAGTCCTGTCTGCAGCAGCCTCATCCCAGTGCAAACACAACCAGGGATTGAATGTGCCCGGGAAACCCGAGGAAAAGGCTGAGGAGACCCGCAGCCCAAAGGGACAGAGATCCGGCTGGAAGGGCCCTCGATTTAGATGTATTTGCTCTAAGCTGGAACTCCCATTGCTGCGTCGGAGCAGCCGACGCACTTCAGCAGCAAAGGGACACGTCGATTCTGCAGCCCGCCGGAATCAGAGAGAAACAATATTAGATAGATTGCACACTCGGTCTTCAATCTAAAGGGAGATTGTTCACCATTATATATTTTTACGCGGTGTTTTACACAGCATAGGATCAAAAGCAGCAGGCAGCGAGGCCTCATTGTGGCTTCAGAGAGGTTTTTTGCAGGCCGAAAGGAAGGAGCCTCCTGAGCCGCGGCAGCTGCCCGTGGGCTCTCGCCGCAGCTACGTTACCTTCCTCCTGCACTCGCCTCCCAGGCACCCGCAGGCAGCTTTAGCACAGCACACCCCTGCAAGATGGGCCAAATTTGGTGTTAGCAAAAAACAACCAACCAACAACCAAACCTTCACCCAGCACTCATTCACCTCTTTAAAAGTCTCCAGTTTAAAGTGAAACACAAGCCTGGCACCTTGCCACAGCGGTGCACAGCTTTTAAGTGACCCCATATGTAAAGTCAACCTGAGAGAGCTGTTAAATTCCTTAATCCAGCCCTGCAGCCCCTAGAGGCATGTTTCTCCTGCAAACTGTGGAGCCAACTTTCTGCAAAAGCAGGATTTAAATCTGGAAGCATTAACTACCCTCCCATGCAGTTACAGAAGGAAAGTGTTCACCAGGGCCTAATGAACAGCAAACCGAGTGCCCAAGTCACGGGTAGCACCAGCGTTGCTGCCGCGCGAGGCAGATTCTGCAGCGCCGCGTGTGCCTTGAATACCAGCTGGGCCCCTCAGCCGGCGGGTGGCGCGGGGAGGCACCGGGGGATCGCCCTGCCCGGGCGCGTCTGCTGCGGGAGTCACAGGGTGAAAACGGGAGCTGTGCTGACGCAGTAACCAACAAACGAGAAAAAAAGACATTTATTACACCATATAGATATGCACCAGCGTTGCAGATCTTCTTAAAAAGCAGAAGCAAGAAGGACACCAAGCTCTCCTGGTGGATGCTGAATAACCGCAATAAAAATCCCACATGCTGCTTTCTTGCGGAGAAAACTGTTTCAAATATGTTTGGCTTTGTTGTGGAGTTGCTTGGCCGTGCTCTTCTCCATTTTAGCTGAACTGGGTCTACCTCGTACTCCCTACAACTGCCCTTTCCTTTTTAGCCTTGGCATTTGGAAAGTGCTGTTAACTGCTAGTGGTAACACTCTTGTTAAGGGTCTTGTTAATGGCAAGCCTGGCTTTTAATTAGTCTGTGATATAAAGAGGCTTTCTCTCATATCATGCAACATGGGGAGGCCTAAGCAAAGCATCCTCAGGAGTCCTGGGAAGCCAACACATGGCTGTTGCTCTTGATGTCCACCCAAGCTCACTGCACAGTACCTGAATCATGTGCTTTATTCACTAGCAGTTTGTTAATTTTAAATTGCATGGGAGTGTAGAAGATTAAACTCCCAGAAGAGAAAAAGAAATAAAGCATCGGCTTTCTTTGGAGCAAAGAGACCAAAACTGAAGCACAAGACATATTTAGTTAAAACAAAAAACAAAACAAAACAAAAAAACTTTGATGTTATTTGATGCAGGAAATGACTTGGTTTCTCTAGCCACATTTCTATGAAAGCTTAAGTGAAAGATTGCTTCCAGCAGAATGCCCTGATTAAATCTGAAAAGATTTTGCAGAACATAAGATTTCAGAGCCCCAATTAATTCTCTGATTAAGAAGTCACAACGGGCAAGGAACTGGGAATGGGCAGCTGACAGTCTTTCTCCTTGAATACAGTTTATTAATGAAGTTTTAAAAGCAGGAGACAGGAGAATAAGACTGACCTTTGATGTATGTGATATGTCATAAACTAGAACCGGTCCTCCAGATTTTTGCTTGTCAGCCTTGCATTTCATAAACAGCAGTTGCCTTTAAAGATAATTTAACATGATTACAGGTCTCTCCCTCTGCCTGAAGTTCTCTCTTAAAAGTAACCTCCATACATTGCCACCTTTTTGCTCTTCATGATATGAAAAGAAGGTCTGAAGGGTCTGAGAATTGCTTCCTGCTTATCTCTTTTTCCTAGCGTCCTAAAGACACGTTTAGTCTTGTCCTCTGTAGTTTTGCTAGAGACATTTTTAGGTGCTCTGGGCTGCTATGCAAGGCGAGCAGAGCTTCTTCGCTGCTATGGGAAAGATGGGAGAAAGGGAGTTCCTCACAAAACGAGCTTTTCTTCTAAATGTGTTAGTAATGATCGTATCAGTGAATAAAGCCTAAATAAAAAGTGCTCCATGTTCTGAACTGGGATATCATGCACTCAAAAGAAGTGAACCTATCTCAGCCAGGTCTGCACCATCCACAGAGCACTGCGGAGCAGATGTGCCACAGTTCTGTCTAAAAACGGACAACTGAAAACCAAGGCCCTTTCCAGGTCTCCTTTGCACATTAATAATCAAGTGACACAACATTATTTTTGAATAATGACAGCAAGTATCATTTATTTCTACAGATTTTTGTTCTCACCAAATATAAACCTCTGATTTTAAACTTTAGACTACAACTAGGGAAAAAAAAGTCAAACTTCTCTTATTCACTTTTTTTTTTTTTTTAATCAAGGAATCTGAGAGTCTTTTCTTTGCACATATTGGACACATACAAATGCTAGATTAATGGGTCACCTAAGAAAAAGGAAGGGGGAAAGAAATCACATGGGAGTAAAGTAGACTTCAGTGACATTCCAATATACTGCAGGGAGTGAAAATTGCCTCACCCCCTGAAGTTTGCAATGCCTGTCTAAAGTACTGTGTACTTCCTAAGTAAAACCTCCTGCCCCAGAAATCCAAGGGAGGGTGAAAGAACTCACTTGAAGGTTTGTCTCTTTGAAAAAAAGACCTGAGGAAAGAAAAAAGGTCCATCTCAGGGCTCATAGAATAAGTGTATTTAGATACTCCTCCTTAAGAAAGGACCCAGATGCAAGCAAGGCTTGTGCCATAGTTTAAATCCAGGTTCCCAGAAAAACTTGCTTACAGAAAGATCAGAAGATCTGAGGATCATTACTGGAGAGGATTCTGAGAAATTATCTCCTAATGCACAGCTGAAGACAGAACTAGTCTTGGTCTCTCTTTGGCTTGAACCTCTACTGAAATTTAATGCTGACAAATCAAAAAGGGATATATCCAGAATCCGTAACCCTGATAAAAATGGGAAATCTGTATCATCTTAATCAAAGGATATGCCACCCTGAGCTGGATCTGTGTCTTGTCCCTTGGCCTCGTGTGACTCCTGTGTGCTAGAGGTTAAGGGTTTGTTAAAGAATATCGGTTTTGATTAAGTGTCACATATGGTGTAAAACATCCTCTTTATCATTGGAAGTGAAGGTTGGGGGCCAGACAGTGCCTTTCAGTGAGCTTCTAATATAAATTAGGTGTCTTAGGTAATGGGTGGTTTTCAGGCAGGATTGATCTTTCTATGGTCCAGCGAAAGTAGGTGTGTTTGGTGAGATGTCACAAAAGCAAGCTTCCTGGCACCTATACTAATGGGCTGGCTGCCCCGTTTGGAGTAGGACTTGAAAAATACAACACAGGATTCCCCCCCCTCCCCCCCTAACTTTTTCATTTTCTTGATGTAATGGGCAAAGGTCTATATATCCTTTACTCCTTTGGTATTTCAGTCATAGTATTTGCAGTATCACTCAGTGAATCTTAAGCCACTCATCTTTTTAGTCACTTACCTCTCCCTAAACTTGCATGAACTTAAAGACGAAGCTGTTATAAGCAGAGTAGGTTACTTACTATTTTTATCAACGTACAGCCTTTAAAGAAAAATCTATCAAGTACACCACCACCACAACCAAATGATTTCTATTCCCCATTAAGTCCTCTGTGGAAACTTTGATTGCAGAGAAACCTAGAGAGAGCTGTAGAGATCTTAAAGCCTAAGTTCCACTGCCTCAAAAATAAGAGAAAACATACATTTATATAGACATCAAAACGAGTCTGTATTTTCCTCTTTATGAAACAGAAACTCTCTCAGCTTTCTGCAAAGAGTGGCATGATCAAAAGCACAAGCCGAGCACTTGAGAGCGAGAAGCTCTAATTCAGAATCTAACCATGGACCTCAGGTAGAGAGGGTATATACAAAATAAACCTTTCCTTTATAGTTCATTGACATGTTATAGTTAAAACTTTTCTGAAAAGTTTCCATGGATTTATGAAGAAGTGAAAGCACAAATGCACAGTAGGTATCCCAAGCTCATAAACCTGACCAATGAGCAAGATCCAAAAGTCTTTAAAAATGGAGAAATACGTTACAAACATTATGTTAGTACCTCACTTTTCTCACCTGCCTGCTGATCACTTGAGCACTAATAAATATCAAAGTTTGTTAAAAATATTTAGATAATGAAAATCTCTTCTGAGATCAGGTCTTAAAACTGAGCTTACTCTGATTCTCACTGAAAAAGCTTTCCAAAGGTCCCCAGTTTAACTAGTCAGGATAACCAAGGCTTAGAACATGAATATCCTTCATTCGCCTATAAAAGCATATTCTCCTCCAGGCAAAGACTTAGGTATATATACTCTAACTCAGGTTATATACTTTAACCACTCTAATAGCTTGACCAAATACAGTGAGATTATGATTAAGAGTTGCATTTACCTGAATATCACAACGGAACCAGGCTCCAGCTATTGCTTTCCTTTTTGTTTACTTCAGATATGAAGTATAAATAACTCTTCCATTCGTGTGGAGGAATGACACAACTTTTTCTCCTTCTTATCTCAGAACAGTTTGTGCTTATTTTTGCTTATTTGCTCAGTGCTGTAACTAGGCAATGTTGTCAAACTGCTCTTAAACATCTTTGTCTTATTAGTGAATTTTTAGAAGCTACTTGAATGGTTGAGTTTTTTTTTTTTTTTTTTTTTTT
>VZSV01000128.1:790282-815038 GCA_013398735.1 Nothocercus julius | reverse complement strand
CCGGGGGGCACAGGGCTGCCGAGAGCAGCTTTTGGGCACCGGCTGAGGAGCTGGGAGCCTGCGCAGACAAGGAAGGAGCCTGCGGGAAAGATAAAGAAGTTAAAACGATTATAGTGACGCTACAGCCTCCAGGGGCTACGTACAGGCAATGAACGAGAGAAATGGGGAATTGAGCCTGTATCATCACTCCTTCTGTAAAACATTATTAAAAACGCCTTAGTAGGAAGTATATCAAATAGGTCATGCTCTTGACTGGCGTTTGATGCTGGCCTTTAAGGAAAGGTTTCTGGGGAGGGGGCATGAGAGCGGCTCTATCAGGATGGGCACGGGCCCGTTAGCCCCTACCCTGTATTGGGACAGCGGCCAGCAGGCGCCTCAGAGCAGCACGTGAAAGACGGACAACCCGCGTCACTCTCTCCAACTATTCCCCATCTGTGACTCAAGGACTCTTCAAGCTTAGGGGTGATAATTTGTTTTTCACATTTTTTTTCCAAGGACCCTTTTATTCCATGACTTTGTCCAAGCATCTCTGAACCCTTGCCAACCTTCGGCCTCCCTACACCTTGCAGCGCGCAGCGGACACCATGCAAACGGATGACGTCTCTTTTCCCTTTTCGGCTTGCCAGTCACACCTGCTTAAACACTGAATTTATAAAGACCCTGAAACCCTTCACTCCTCTGGGGGACATCCTGAGTCTATAATGAAGCTCAAATAGGCAGCTGGGAGATGGCTGGATATGTCCCGTTGGCTCTTGTGTTACCCAAATGTTTGTTTCGATTTTCCAGCGTTTCAGGCAGTTCTAGGAGCGAGCACTGAGCAGCACGCACCAGCACAGCGCTTCCCTTCGGGTGCGGTGCTCTGCAAACAGCGCACTCTCCTTCTTATTAAACACGTTAAGCTAGACACTAACCCGCAGCCTGCTCCCGTCGTGCTGTCCTGGCGGTGCTGATTAGGCCAGAGAATTCCGCCGGCCTGGGAGGAAGCCCTGGGCAGAAGCCGTCCTCGCAAGTACAGGGCAGCGCTGCTCTGTGCTTCCTAACGGTTCCCGTTTTGGAGCGCCCACACAGGAGATGGCACCCAGGCACTGCCAACAGAGGAGAAGCCGTGAGCGCTTCTGCACAGCGAGGACCAAACGTGCCCTCCTCATTCGCCCTCCTGCTCCTCCTCCGTCCCCGGGGAGGCGCAGGCCTGCAGGAGCACCACAGAGCTCGCCCGTCCGCAGCAGATGCGAGGGGGACACGCAGGCTGCGCCTCGAGCCCTGCCCCACCTGAAACACGCACGGAGCACGGGCTGCGCCCGGGCCAAGCCACAGTCCGACCTAAGGCAGAGCGCCTGAGAGTCGCCGCTTTCAGCGGCAGCTTTGCGGGGCTTGCACATCTTCAGTGCACAGAACGGCTGAAGAGAAGCACAGACATATTTAATGTGGCAGTTGCCACAAGTCACCTGTTGATAGGACTGAAAGAGCTCATTAGATTATACTCTTTTAATAAAACTTCTGTTTTTATTATTGAATAATCAATTAGCTTCAGCAGTTAAAGAGAATGAGTTAAAACAGCTGAAGAGATAAGCTACCCAAGCAAGTTAATAAACTGAAACATATTATCGTGTTATAAAATAAATATTTTTAAAGACATGGCAAAACTTTAAAGTTCATTTTCTCTTTTCTGAATATTAGATTTCAAAAACCTTGTCTATCAAAAGCAGCTTTGCTCAATTTTTAATTATCTCTGTTTTTAGAACCGGCAGGTATGCTGAAGCACACACATTCAAATTTAAACAAATACGGCTTATTAAACATAATTAAAAGATGCAACAATACAAAGCAACCCATTAACTGCGCAGTCCTCCTTTCTAACAAATTCCTCATCTATATGTAACAACCAGGGCGCACGGGGGGGTTTTGGACGCCGGGATGAAGCGGATGGAGGGGCGATCACCGCAGTTCACCACGTTAGCCCTGCTGCTCGGGGCCCGGCCCCGGCGCGTCGCCCCCCGCCGCGGGGTGCCAAGGGCCAGCGCAGGCCGCGGGCGCCTCGCTGCCTTCCGGCAGGAGCAGCCTCAGGCTCCCTTTTGGATTCAACTTCCAGCCAAAGATTGGGTGGTCTGAATCCTAATGTCAAAATAATGGCAAGAGCAAACGCTGGTTGTACCAGGGAAACGGCACAAAGGAGAAATTCAGCGCTTCCCAAGCCGATGAAGGCTAGATTTCCCTGCTTCCCAGTACTGCCCCCTTGCCTGCCGCCCTGGAGAAGGCGCAGATCCTACAAACGAAACCCACTGCGATGAACTGAAGCTGCCATGTCCTGCTCTCCCGGAAAACAGCTCAAGGGCGGCGCCTCAAGGGAAGTCTCCAGGCAGGACCCGGCTGCGCTCCCAGCGTCTCCAACACGCAGGGGCGGCTGCACACGGAGGGGCTAGCGAAGGCGAGGACGAGCCAACTTGTCACAGGAATGAACAGGAGGCCTGGCAGAGCGGCAGCCACGGGCAGCACCGCGGCCTCGCCCAGCCCCAGCCCGGTGGATCTGCACCTGCGTGGGCAACTCCGAAAATAAACAGGCTGCCCAAACAAGCCGTGCCACCTCCCGCACTGAGCGCCCGAGCAGGGGGACCACGCGCAACGCCGGCGCTTCCGCTCCTGCCTCCACAATTCAGTTATTTCAAGACACAGAAGACTTTTGAAAAACAATTTGCACAAAAAAGCGCCTCAGTCTCAACAGATAATGGGATTTTTCTACATATATTTGCTCTCTCCAGTAAAAATCATTTATGCTGTATCCTTTTTATTATCCTTACTATCATCTTTCGGTGAATGTCCATCTACAAATTCATTAACTTTTTGGGGACAAATCATTGGCATCCTAATCTTTCGATTCCCATGAAAGACTCACTTTCAAGACACAATTGCAGCTGCCCCACACTGCCAGTTACTGTATCATACACGTCTTAAAATTCTGTAATCAGCATCCACCAGGTGCCGTATCGCATTCAGCACACCACAGTCACTCAATACAGACATCCCCAAACACACCAAGGCTGGTTTTGTCAAATGTTTTATTGAGTGTAGACATCTGGAGTACTGTAAAACATGCATTATCTGTAGATTCAAAAAGGAGCAAGCCACATTGTCCTCACTGTCAAACGTGTCAGGCTTGGCATACATGATGGAGATTAATGAAGTATCATGAGAGTAATATGGTTCCTGAAAAGCTTCTACAATTTGGAGTAGGGTCTTAATCGTTTGAAATGCAAAGCTGTTCACATTTAGTGAACTTGTATGTTCGCTGGAGGTGCCATATTTTAATTCAAAACAAACAGGAATAATTTCACTGGGGTGGGGGGGTTCCCTAGGTACAAACTGTATGTTTTTTGTTTCCAGATATTCCATCCCAAATAAAAATTCAATGCTTTTTGAAGCTGCACAGTTCATTTCTGAGCAATGAACAACATCTGATACTCATTTCTTCTTGGGCTGTTGAGGTGTATTAAATTTAAAGAAGATGATATCTCCATCCTCCACTATGTAATTTCTGCCTTGTTGTCTGTATTTTCCAGCAGCCTGCAAACACAATGGACAGAAGGTGAATAGGTTATTTCATTAGACATGTTAGAGCATTTCCAACTTGCAATTCTTTGAATATATTTTGGTAAAGAAACAGTACTACTTCAGCTTCAGAGTTAGACATTCATAATACTTCTCAATTTGACAAAAATTGGTTTTACATACCTATCAGGTATACATAAAAATAACAGAATCTTCATTGAACTGGTGGAGCCTAAATACAATCAGTCCCATACAGCGGTAAGTCCAGTATTTCTATAAACTCTGGCAAGTTTTAAGAAAGAGGAGACTAAACCAACTCAAATATGTTTATTCCAGCTTTTACGCTATTTCTTCCTCTAAAAGATAAAAAGCTCAGATGACCGCGCTGGCGGCAGGAATCTAGAACACTGTTGCTGGAAAGGGCGATCCGCGACAGCTTGCAGGGCGGCTGCACAGTACCCAACTCGTGCACGGGCATCTCCGAGCTGCATCCAGCAAGGGAAAAGCAAGGACTGTGGAAGCCAAAGCTGGGAACGCTATGCAACATACATCACACTGGACACGCCTCGTGCTGCTCCTGTCTGCCTATTCAGGCAGCGAAGGACAGGGGAGCACAAAACAGTCTCAATTCTCCTGCCACAAACTTCCTTTAGAACAAATCTGCCTCTGACAAGGCACCCAAAGAAGGGACGCAGCGGCAGCGAGCCTGCCAGGCCAGGCTGCAGGAGAAGCCATGCAACCAAGGGCGCGGCAAGGACGTTTGTTCTGGGGACGCCGCGGCTGAGGAGGGCAGACAGGAGTCAGGGACCCGCTGAGCACCGGCACCCTGTGCGTCGGAAGCTGCCGCGCCGCCTCCCGTCCTGGCAGCGCTGCAGCTCCGCGGCCCGGGACGTTCCGCTAGGGCGCTGCAAGACGCGGCGGCGTTCCGCTGAGCGCCCGCGCGGGACGCGCTCCCTGCCAACAGCGTCCTGCAAAGCCACCTGCAACACGGCCACGTCCGGCAGCCCGGGCTGCTTCCAGGTTGCGCTGCCGGAGGCGGCGCCCGCCGGCCCGCGAGGCCCCGCGTGCCCGGAGCCAGTGCGGGATCCTGCTCTCACCCACGGGCCTAGCCGGAGCAGGCCGACGGCGCCCAGCGGCCAGGCCAAAACCCAGCTCCGTACAGCAACACGCTCCCCGTGCCGCTGGCCAGGAGCTCAGGGGCGCAGGAACCTTGTTGCTGTCACTCCTCATCTAAAAGGAGTCACCAGCAATGCTAACTTAGAGGGAGCTTCAGATAGAACAGCCCATCCACAAACATCTAGTGCAACAGTAATTGACCTCATCCCATACGACACTATTAATAAATAATAAGAGCTTACAAACGTTTTTGTGTTTTTCCCCCGGAAATCTGTTAGACTCTAAAAGGTTTGCTCTCAAGTAGTCTTAGTAGTTCTTTTCTTTGAAGATCCTAATAACGCTCAAAGTCAAGAGTAATTAGACTAATTGATGGCATAAACACTAGTAAAACAGTGCTGTAAAAATCATCACCAAGTGTAAACTGCAGGCACAGGTATGCAGACATTGTTCAGACAAATACATGTATTAGTCACAAAAATTTGCAGAAAAAGCTGACCCCTGCAAGGTAAAAACGTGGAATTTTTTTTAGCACACTCTTGCCCACTGTTAAAGTGTCATGGACTTCTCTAATTAAATACATTTTGATACACTAATGCAAGTTTATGTATTTTTGCTACCAGTTTATAGTTAATTAAAAGTGACAGTGTTCCTTTAAATTCTCCAGAGACCATTTAATCCATTTCCATTGCTATCAGAAACACTGGTTGAAAAAATCAATACCCATTTGTGAATCTTGAGTATGTATTAAACAAGACACGTCTAACCAGTTCATTTGCACTTGAAAGCAGCCATCTGTAGAAGCCAGCTTTGCCTAAGCAGATATGATTGCTAATAATGTGATATCCCTGTAGACTACAAAGCCCACACAGAGCTATTCAGTGTAGAGTTCACAGCACTGGCATTAAATTAGTTATGCTGCACTGGTGTTAGACACACACAAAATCAAACTTAAAAATCGATCAACTTGATAACCTACAAAGCAAGCAACTCCCACTGCCACCGTACTGCAGCTGACTCTTAAAAGCTCCCAAATTTAATTTTGGAATTTACTGGCAATATAAAAGTAATTAGTATTGTGTATACCAGGAGACATTGTATTAAGTGCAAATTAGAAAGGACTGGAGCACTGTAATGCTTTTTTTTCTGAGCAAGGATTCTTTTTAAACCTTGATGTAAAAATTGTACAACTATTGCAAATATACTTCTTCTAGATACCTCAAAATATTGAAAACTGAGCCATTAAATATAATTTGAAAAGGGAAGCTTATTGCCTGGAATCTTATACTGTGAAAATCATATCAAAATACCCAAGCAAAACACTTACAGATCAATTTAATAGATATTAATCAGTGCAGCAGCTTCTCACGGGGAACACTCAGATTTGAATTTAAAAAACTGTTGCTGGTAAAATTCAAATCTTGGTTAGATGAGGGGGTTTCTGACTATACAAATGTTAGATTTATTTATAGGTGTGATTTTACTTTACAAGTACAACCCTACTTCCCTTTCCAGGAGACAGTTCACATGCCGCAACGAACCAATTACACTGGGATTTCTTCCCCCCACTTCCTGGGGTTCAAACAAACCTATTAAAGTCCCGCTGTTCAGTATGATCTTTCTTAGTGATACCACTGAGAATAAGCTCAGTCTCCAATCATAGTTTTGCATACCTTTCCAGCTATCAAATAGCAAATAAAGCCGAACCTTTGAAATTCTTTAACACCATATAGCAGGGACCTTCAAATACACAGAGGTGAATTAAATCAAATTAATGATCTTTGTGATTGCATTTTTTTTTTTAATAAAACACATACAAATATTAATAAAATACCAAATCAGAAGAGCAATTTCCACCAAATGCATATGAAATAAAGGGAGCTTTCCATATTTAAAGATGGAAATAATGCAATAGCAACACCGACTAAAACAGCTTTTCTTATGGCATTTATTTGCCATGTGTAAGTCCATTTCATATTTAATAACTCCATATCAGATCTAATTTATCAGCTATAAGAAGGGCACAACTTTGGGCATCCAATCAGTCTCTGCCCTCTAGTGTTGAGAAAGCAAATAAAACTCATCTTAATAACAGTGTGACTACAAGAAAGTGTGAGCTCAAGAAAAAAGTTTTTCATTACTATTTTAAAATACAAGCTTTTCTTCATTACCTATTCAGCAGACAGTAGCTTGAAAGCATCACCTACTCTAACAGGCTTTCTTGGACTAGATACAATCACTAGCAGCACCCTCAACACTCAGAGGAAGGCACCGTATTTTTGCATAAGACATCACAGTGCTATTGAACTAAATCCGGAAAACGATAAATTTTAAGATTCTAATTATACCTATTATAGTCTGAATGGAATTCACTACTCCTAATTAAAAAAAAAAAAAAAAAATCAATGCTACTTTTTTTTTAATAAGAAAACGATTTCTTTTACATTTGCATCAGACATTTGTAAAATCTTCACTTCCACAACATGACATGTTATCAGAAGAAAAAAAATTTCAGTGTTTCTTCCTGTTTCTTAAAAGGTAATTTTAAAATCTGCTATCTCATCTTAAAATAAAATGATTTTTCAGAAGCAAGTTCATTTTAAAGATTATTAAAATCCAAACATGTTTGGTATTAGAACATTTTGTCCATGAACTGTCTACTTTGATACTAAAATAGTGGCATCCTTGTTAATTAAGTTGCTGCATTTTAATTCTCTCCTAAATATAACATGACAATAGATCTTTGGTCTGTTGCAAGGGAGACTGTTAGATTCACTTACCCTCAGGATCTCTTTCCCATGAAAAACACATTTGAAATGGAAAAATTGTATATATGGATGAAGGGAGAAGAAAATGATGGGGAGCTCACCTTGACAGCAGCTTCTGAACCTCCTTCTTTAAAATCTTCATATTTCATTACTTCAGCCATAATGAAACCCTTTTCAAAATCCGTGTGAATCTTCCCTGCTGCCTGAGGCGCCTTCGTCCCTTTCTGTCAAAGGAAAGACCAGGGGAAAATTAATTGCATTTAAGAAGATTGATTGCGGGAGAGAAGTTTCTCCTTTGCGATGTGCTTTCAGGAGGTGCCCAAGTTTGTTTGGTATCAGTTAAAACACCAGGCACACAGCTGGGTAATTCTGCACTGGGACGCAGAGATGGACGCCTCGGCCACAGATAAACCAGCCGGTATTAAGGAGCAGCAGCTTTGTTTTTCCCTAATAGGTATCAACAGCAGTATTGATTTTAGAAGCTACGAGTGTGTTTTGTTGTTGGATTCACTTCGATTCTTAACTCTTCACACAGAAAGTGAGGAAAATAAAGATTTTTAAATAACTTTATAAAAGCAGTATTATTCAGGACTTTTAGTTGCGTCCAAATAAATCTTCTCTTCCTTTCAGTTACGGGATAACGCTCACCGGCAATCCACGTTTGTAATGAAAAATCATTTATGAATCTTAAGCCCTATATATATTAGCTAATTTTTATTTCAGAATAATTTCATTAAGAACAAAATGAGTATTCTTGCCAAAATGTCAACAATTCAATAAGTTAAAAAAAAAAAAAAAAATCACATGCAACTATTATAAGACAATTTACATTTATGCAGCAGAAGAGAATGTATTATCACTGCATGCCTTAAATTACAAGGGCATACATTCTGTGCACATACAACCATGGAAGGAAATTTGAGAAATAATGGTGACCTAAAGGCTGCTTAATAAAGCATGTTAAAGTGCTAAGGAGTCTGACACTGTAAAGCACAGTTTTTACAATAAAAGATGTATTGGGTTAATATGGCTACTCACTGATGCTTACCTGACTAAATATCTTTGCACATTAAATCAGAGATACTTACAATCAGTCTTAAGATAAACCAGCTTTCACATTTTCTAATAAAGAACAGGCGTTTCTCCTACTGAAAACACGGGAGTTTCAGAATATGCTCTCAAAAACTGCAGCAAAAATAAGAATAAAAACTGCTGCTTTCATGTAATTTTGGTAGCTCTTTCAAGGACTCAAGCTAGGAGTTATCACTTTAAAAGAAATGGAGATGAAAAGGCAAAAGAAAAGCCCCAAAAATGTGCATTTAGGAAAATAAGTTTAACGTGCTGAAATATATACATGAACATCTGTAGCCATATTAACTAAAAATACAGATTTACTGGAAATTATAGTGATTAATGAAAACAAATTAATTCCTTTCAAATTAAATTAAAACAGCACTGAAATTCACGGCACAGCACTAAATACACTGATGCAACAAATACAAGCTCCGTGACAGATCTGCACCTCCCGAAGTTGACATTTTTATAATTTATAAGATGGAACTATATACATTTCTAAATATTTCCAATACTAATCTTTATATTATAATGTATTTACACTCAAAAGCAAGCCACTGCAGCTCAGCTCTTACTGTCCTATGGGAATAAATTAGTCAATCTCTACAGCTGTAATCATTCCACATCAATATTTAAAATACATAACATAATTTTAGGCATCATGCAAGTTACCAGATAAACATATAAAGCTACCAAAATAAGGTAGGTCCAAAAATTAAAGTCAGTAAAAAGACCTGAATTATTACACACTGATTTTAGGTTTTGGAGCCCAACTGTGTATCCATGAGGAGTATAATGATGTTATATTGCTTTTATTGCTGAAAATGTAATCCGAGCAAAGCAAAGGAGGAATGAACCACCCGCAACCCAAACAAACTTAGTGAATACAAAATGAAAAGCAACATCAATTTCACTGCAGACAAACCCAGTCACACAGATTAAGCAAGCACAATACTGGTACGTCTTATCTCTGACCACAGGAGGAGGGTAGACAGATTCTACAGGATGAAGAAATTCAGACTATGTAATAGGCAGAATCAATTGTTACCTGCCTCAATCAATGCAGCTCCACTTTCACTGTTCAGCAGCTCACAAATAATTAAAGTTATCCTGGACAAAAACCTCATCTGTAATGACTAGCTAACCGCCACCATGACAAACTTCAAAGTCAGTGATATCAATCTGAATTCAATAGTGTGGAACTGGATATAGCTGATGAATAAGTATGAATCTTACCCTGATGGTCCATGCACGCACTTCATCTGGGCCTGCAGTGAAAAAGTATTCTAGCTGGAGTGCCGCATAGCCAGCCTTAATGATCTTTGGTAAAGCACTGAGAAAAAAAAAAAAAAAAAATGAATCCAATTCATTCAACACACACACAAAACCCAGCTAAACGCCTCGAGTCATCAATTTACATGGAAAAGCAACACATATTTTGAAGACACTGGATCTACTTTTACACACAGCGATAAACAGTCGCCTTTTCTTTGAACTCTCTTCGGAATTACTTTTTTTACTGGTTCATCATAAAGACAGTACTTTGATTTGTTTGTTCTGCAGGATACAGAAATAGGGAGAAAAATTAAAATCGTCCTATAGGCAGCACTTTTGGTCTCGTACAATTTTCAGGACCTGAGGTCATCAAACTGCTCGACTGAAATTCAGTATTAAAACAATTTACGGTAGTTTTTCCAAAAATGATCGCAAAATTTTCTCCCCGATCCCTACTCCCCATGGATGACGAAACAGTTTTGGTGATCATTCCTTCTCAAAAATATACATAACTAATACCTATGTTATAATTAAAACACTGTACAGAGATGACAGATGACAGTTAAAAACTTAATTTAAAATAAATCTTTTCACTCTGTCTCATGGTAAAGAAAGGAGAAGATTCTCTCTTTATAATGGTAATTACTCTGTCATTTATTATTCTATCAGCGCAAGCAATTAAATTACTGCAAGGAAATAGTTGATAATAAAGTGTAGGGAAAATGAATGCTAATTAACCTTTGTGTCATGTTCTCTTCCAGATACTTCTGTTTCTCCTCAGCACTCATATCTTGCAACTTGAGTTCCAAGGCCCCACTAAAAGGAATGACCAAAGCACCCGGGTCGTGCTTGTCCACCCACTCTTTAATTTTTATCAACCTGTAGACAACAAAGGGCACAACATTATCTTGTAGTGCATGCATGGCTGTACCACATTCATTATTATCAAGTAGCACATACATATTCATAAGAATTGCACGGTTTTATGATGCCATCTTTTTGTGTATTGCTTTCCAAGGTCAAGGCATTAACAGGCAGCAATTGCTTCAGGTGTACTCCATTAACATTTCACTCTGTCTTGGTTTCTGTTTGGCATCTAAGCTATAAGAAAGTGGCATAATTTGAGAAAATGATGTTTTTTTGGTAAACGTTAAATACAGCAAGAGAAAATGCTAACGGACTAAAAGTTGGAGGAGCCGCAGACATACGTTTTTATGAGATTTCCAAAGCTGGTATTTCCAAAAGTTTGGTAAAATGCGGGGTCTTCGGTTGTGTTTTTTATTTTTTATTTTTTTTTTTTTTAATATGTATATAAGTGTTTTTCTCAATGGCTGGAGCAGCTGGTATTAGCAAATAGAAACTCCTGGACAGCAACACACTGCTTTTTGTGGTTCTTGGATTATGCTAGAAATAATGAATACACAAACACATTTCTACTAGTTTCTCTCATCTGCACCTCCCTAGGACAATACCTCTAGATATTATACTACTATTTAAATAAACTGATTTTCTAGTTCTCCTCATCCTCAATAAACCACAGCAACAGTAACAGTTTGCTGCACATCTAATACAATTTTTTCATAGAATGAAACCAGAAAACTAGAGTTACACATTTACAGTATTAGTTTTTGAGTGTTTGATATCAAAAAAAATTGTTGCTGCAAATGATCTTTAAAGAGTCTTTTAAAATAGGTACCACATTCATGGCATTCATATTTGTTTCAACACAGGTACCACATTCCAGACTTTCGTATTTACTTTCAACTGAAGGTTGACATTCTTAAGATACCTGGAAGGACTGAGGATTCTCCAGTGTTACTTACAGGGCACTACTGCTGAGCACGCGTGAACGGCAAGAGTGACAACTCTGTACATTCAGCAAGTAAAAACAACAGGCACCGGAATAAACTACACTACAATACAACGCACAGCACAGGTACTAAGATCCAAAGCAGAGACTGCAGCACTTTGGGTGCTATAGATGTTTCAGACCTGAAGCACCCACCACACAGCATAAGGTTTTAGGCTTGCTGAGCTCTTTTTCTTCGTCTTGCTAATCTCCAAGATTTAGACTAAGGTTTTAACTGCTATTATAGTAAAGTGCTTTGAAACTGTGGCCTGCAAACCTTTAAATAATCAATGCAAATGTCACTTCAGAAAAAAATGAACTGAACCACAAGTTCATCAACACACATTTGTCAAAGAAAATAGCAGGGGATCAGAGCTATTATGAGATTAAGTGCATGGCCCACTGAGTAGGGTTTTAGATGGGACAAAGAATATAAAAGTTCACTCAACAGTTTTCACACGTTTGTTATACAAGGCTGGTCTTCTATCATTTACTTATGTAAATACCCCATCAGTGGTTTTCAATCCTCATTATACAAATCTTTTTATTTTTTTTTTCCCCCTCCAGTTATCCAATGAAAATAGAGTCTGGTACCCGAGAGTGATACTGAAACGCTACTGCCTTCCCAAACAGCTGAACTAAAAATCACAATTAAGGTGCATTTCTGAAATCACATGCAATATTAACTGCTCTTCTAACACTCGCATTTATGGTTAACTGATTAATTTTGGCTATCAGAGTTCACAGCTTATAAATCCTGACCTTCTATATAAAATCTATCTAGAAACATATCTTCTATGCCTAAGTGTACTTCAACACCTGTGCACTTTTTTTTTTCATATCTAACATTGTGGTTTCTAGACTAATTATACAGTGTACCAAGTGAAAGACAGGAGAAACACAAACTTGAAGTAAAATGAGTATAAAAGTAATGTCTAAAATTGGATCCAAATCTTGTTTGGTAAACATGGTCATCGTAACTAATAAACTAAGAACTATTGTGGAACAACACGATAAGAAATAATTACTTTGGCTAAAACACCAATTCAGAATAATAATAGTGCTAGACTGTCATTTTAACAGCTTTTCTATTGAGTCCTTAGAGGGATTATTTGCATTCCTCAGGTATTCTATTGTACAATTCAGATGAATAAAGACTTACAAATCATTCCTCTACCGCCAGTGTGAGACTTTGATCCAGTGAATACACCATTGTACCTTAACTATAATTGGCAAAAAACCTGACAGTGTAGAGCATCACAAGCTTAATAACAAAGGAGAATATCTCAAAGTGTTGACAGATGATCTTCATAATGCAGGAGCAGAGCTGGTACATTTTAGCAGTAAATGAGCACGGAGGTCTAAAGGTCTCTGAAGTGACTGACATCAGACCTGCTACAGCCTCACTAAAAGAATAAGGTGCTGCATCGTCCTCTGTAGAGACAGTCTGGTTCTCTGCCTGACTGTTTCACTTTTGTGACTTTCAATGTCATAGGAATTACTAAAAAAGCACCAAGGAATTCCCCTAATGGCAACCAAAATGAAGAAAAGTAATACGAAAAGTAAACACGCCAGTATAAATGCTGAGATACACACAATTCCACCCAAAGCAAGTCTGGTTAACTTGTGATGATCAATGAAGTAACAGCGCAAATGTGCTTTTCTGTTAAAGATATCCAAGTGTGCTAAAAGGGACAAAATCCTGTTAACAAATGGTAACAATTGATGTCAAATCTGTCTTTTTGGAGCACACAGCCTTTCCATATTTTGCAGTCTGTAAAAGGCAGTGTTAGCACACTTATTTTGGTCTGTGTTAAGATAAGCAAATATTTCTGACACTGAATTATGAAGGCCATTCTTTTTTTAAGCTGAAAAAAACATTAACACCTAAGAAAATCTCAGTTTTTAAAAAGACACTGTAATTAACAAATGAAATGTTATAAATCCAGTGAAACAGGCAGGAAGACTCATGACAATTAACCTCTGAATCCTCTAAAAGTACTTTTAACTAAACATAAATAAATAAATAAATAAATAGTGTTCAAGATGCAATCACTCACTACTCGACAAAAGTAAACCAAAAATCATGTGGAGACAGTTTACATACTGAAGGCAATTCTCTTTCCTAAATAGGTTTCTAAAAATGCAATTATAAGTAGGATCAAAAGTAAATTCTGGTTATGAAATGCACAACCAAAAGACGCCTGACTTGTGGCAGTACTCAGTGCTAGCAGACAGGGATCCCTCTGCCCCCGTTCTGGCCATGAGCAATTTTCCCCTAATGAGGCAGTTTGTTGTGCCCTCCAAGTGCCTGTGCAGAGAGCAGATCCCAATACCAGCTGCAGAGGATTCCTTCACCGAAACTTATTCACCAAATCTGGATAATCATTTCTTCTCTGGAAAAAAAAAGAAATAAAGGCCCTACGGACAGTATGATACCATTTATTTTGTGATTGTGTGGAATTATAACACTTACATGAACCTGCAAAAACATACAGGTAAGTGAATAAAATTACTGTTTAGATTACTGTGATACTTGAATACCCTGTGAACTGGATAAAATTAAATCATAAAGAGGCTCCATTACTGTTTGCAATAGCCCAAGCATCACTAGAACTTGTGAATAAAAACTGCAAGAAGTGACAAAGATAAAAAAAAAAAAAAAAAACAATAAACAAACCTACGAACTTTAAATTTTCAAAAAGGAAGACCATGTAAAAGATTACAAACTGCCATGGCAAGAATACCAGACATGAATGACATTGAAATGAAGGTGGTTCTCCAAACTGACCAGGCAAAACACTAACAGGAATTAGGGTGCTCGCTTCCCAACCAAACACTGTTACTGCTGGGGGTAGATAGGGAATGGTCAGTGCACTCTGAAACACCATGAAGACTTGCATGTTATCTTGCCACTGACTATTAGATTTTAAGATGTCCCAAATGTAGCATTTAAGGGTATTCCAGTTCTTAAATTTGCATTGGGCTTACAAGGAAAAAATTAATGGAAGATGCCAATGACTAAGTCCAGAAGGATTCAGAAAGCTATCAGATGGAACTACAGGCATTAATTCAGGATACAGAAAACAAAAAGAAATAAAAGAATCTCAGAAATCAAGGCAGCCACTAATTGAGAGGGCCAATAAGCTAAGAGTAGAAAAATGGAGAATGGAGAGCTAAAACTGTGATGACAAAAGGAACCGAAACCTGAAGACAACTGAAATAACTAGAGGCAGAAGTTGCAGAACATACATTAGCCAGAAATCAGCAACTGACACGCACAGCTTCACCTAACAGTTCCAGAGAGAAACAGAGAGATCAGAGGGAAACCAGAAGCAGTGATGGAAGAGAGAAGCTGCAGAGGAATTCAGGCTCTGCGGACACCTGCAAGACAAGAGGATCTCAAGAACTGACCCTTAACCAGAAGGGAAATTTATGGGATATGCTTTGGATGAACAAGACCAAAAGCCCACCAATCTAACTCAGGGAAGAGAAGCATTTGTTTTTCTGTTCTGCATTTGAGCTAAGAGGTAAAACAGGCAGAAACAAAATAGCATAGAAGGGAAGAAAGCCAGGTAGTAACACAAGAAGAAAAGAAATAAATGCAGATAATAAGATACTAAGGATTAAGTTAAATGATCAAAACATAAAAAGGACTGAAAAATGATCTACAGATAAAAGTGAGAACATAAGGTCTTACACACTCCAAGATGTTCTTCCCATTGACAGTTTTAAGCAGCTAAGGATTTTTTTTTATTTTTCTTTTTAACAGGATGAATCGTACTTACGTCACTCCTGCGAGCAAAGATCTATCTTTTAAAAACTTCCACCGACAGAATTCTACAGTCCTCAAAGGCAAGGGATGTGTTCAGTGCTTCACTCCCCGCTGTTGACAAGTTTTCCATATGTGTAGCTCAAGCCAACTACACTGCAATTTACTTCCACTCAGCCTATATACTAGGGACAAGGAATACACACTCCCTATCTTTTGCAACAGTACTTTACATACTTCAAGACTTAGGTTTTTTTTTTTTTTTTCTTTAATTGCCATTTATTTTGAGCTTTCCTTATAGGCCATGACATTACTCCTGTTTTTAATTTCCCAACTTCTAGTTATTCTTTTCATTGGCTTTTCATTGGCTACTGTCCTTTGGGTTGCTTCCAGGGGATTAGAAACAGTCATATTGCTCCTTTTTTTCTTTTCTGGAAATTCAAGATCAATTAATTTGCCATAAAAATTCTTGCTTTTTTTTTTTTTTTTTTTTTTCTTCTTGCGCGTGCCCTGCTCCTGCCTTCCAAAGCCTCACCAACCACACACATGCTACCTAAGACAAGGATAAATGAGACCAAGGTTTCTTTCTGTTGGGTCCCAAAACACGCCAGGAGGCTGCCTCAATCCGGCGGGCTGGGAGCGGGAGAGCCCGTTTCTCCGAGCGCTGGTACTGCGCAGCCCAGGGCACGGAGATGCCCTCTTTCCAGCCTGCCGCCACGAGCCGGCTCCAGGAGCAGGCCCCGCACGTGCGGCAATAGGAAACTCTCGCAGCCTCTGTAACCTGCATTCCCAGTTGGAATTATCAGCAGAGAAGGGAAACCCCCATATGCACAAAATAGGTCGGTGGCAGAAGCCAAGACTGGGAAGCCGAAAGCCCAGGCCGCAATCTGTCACTCCACTGCAGCAAAGCAGCGTGCTGTAACTCTGACTGTATCTGCCTTTACTAGATCCCTTTCTTCCAGTGCTATGGGCAGAAAAGGGAAGATTACACAGGAGAATATTAAAGAATAAAAATGGATTTTCCCCCTCACCGCAATGCTTTGCTTTTATAAAGGCGAAAGGATTACAAGAGGTATTGGAGGACCTGTTACGGACCTAGGCAATCCCATTCCAAATTATCAGTGACATTTAGGAATTTATTCCTTTTTTTATTTGCAGTTCCCAGATGGTCAGGAGGAATATGGCAATTCTTAGATCTCAAAAGGCCTTTTCCCACCCTGCCCCCCATCACCTGCAAGTACTTCACAATAATTCTTCCAAACAACAGCGCTCCGTCCCAGTCACTGGGGCTGCTCTCCAGCCTCAAGCCTCTTCTCTGTCTTTCAGAGCAAGAACTTCCTACGTACTCAGCGCTTCGCTTATTCCACCCTCGCCACCTTTCTAAGTTCTTTCATCTTGGATGCCTCCCCAGAGCCTGCTGCTGGTTTCTCAGCATCCAGTCCCCCACACTAGTCCCAAATCTGAAGAACCTCACACAACACAACCATGGGCAACCAGTCTCTCACATGAGATGTCACTGTTACCCTAACAGAGATTGGCTTGAGCCTTAAAATACAAAGTGAAATAGTCCTCCAAATTCTTCACCACCACATTTTTGGGCACTTACTATATACACCCTGTGACCTGAGGAATCCTATGGCAGAAGAGTTACGTAAAGTACTTCATCCTGACAGATCTGGGATTTAGCTTAATTGTAGTTTTAACTCATATTGTATTAATAAAACAAGGATAGACGTTCCTGTTCTATACTGTCACTTGCCATTTTGTTTAGGTGGTTTTAGAACATTCCTGAGCAGTTTCCCTTTGCCTTTCTTAGCTGGAGTGACCCGTCTCACAAGCTGCAGCCCGTGTCCTAAGGAAACATTATTATGATCTGAATGTGGTCCTCTCATCCCATCCCTTACCCATCCAGATGTTACTTATTTAGCCATTTTGCAACTTGCTGGAAGTTTGAAAGAATTTATACCAGCAAATAGGGTATAAGCCAAGAAAATGAAAACATAACAATTAAAAAAAATACTTCTGTAACTCACAAAGTTTAAGCATGCATGACAGAAAAATCAAACTGATGACTTGCAACTAAGTTTAAATTCATAAACGCCAAGAGGGTAGAAAGTCAGGAAGGAGAAGAGACAAAATAATCCAGCACGACTTTTCCTGACAACGGACAAAGCTCCTGGTGAAAAAAAACAAAATAAAACAAGAAGTTTTCCCATACCATATACGACAAATTCTATTCAACACAAGGTGAATCGAGTTCAATCAATATTTGTGAGGAGCATAATTTATGAAGAATAAAGATCCTGAAATCCATTTAAAAGACAACTCATTCTTATCTAATTTTCAAGACTTCAGTAATATCTTTTTATCCAGACTGTGGTCCCGACCAAAACCAATTATGTCTCCAACAGTAATGGAAAGAGGGCTACAGTGATGCTGTTGCACCTGCTGGCACGTGAAGGGCTTACAGTCTCTAGGCCTCTTTGGTCTGTCAATTTGGAAAATCATGTTTTTTCCTTAATTAAAAAAAAAAAAAATAGCTGTTGCTGTCAGCAAGGATCAAGAATAGACAGGACCGAACTGCTAATGACACTGCTCAACAACACAGCCGGCAAAAAAGCATGCACAATGGATGAATTCCTTCTTTCTGCTATCACTTATAAAATGAAAACTTTTGCAAGGTTATCTTAAAAATTATAACAGAGCAATTTAACAAATGCTCAGTTATAAATTATAACAGAAGGAGTGAATTTCAGTCACATAAATCTTATGTGTGCAAAATGATGATGATGATTGATATACTACTTAAAATGAGTAGAAAGAAACCCTATTCCATAGTCAGGTTTATAATTTCAACTCTCGTGTCTTGAATAGGCCGTCTTATGCTGTTAGAAAACTGTATTCTTAAGCGTCCTTTGGAAAAAAATAGAATACTTTATACGAAGGCAATTATAGCAAACCACCTCAAGCCCATAAAAGGTATTCTATATAATTTATGGATAAACAGGACATTTGATCAAAAAAATGTCTTGCCTTAACAGAGAAATTTTACATGAACTGTATGATGAACAGCAGCTTAAATACATATCCCTGAGATCCTTGACTCTTCCTTGCACCACATGGGTGCACATGCATGTGTGGATGAATATACAAATACAAGACTCCCATACATTCTCATATTCCCAAACCAAAAATATGGTCTACATAAAACTCCAATGTAATGAAACAAATATATCCTGACAATATAAATACATCCTGACAAGATGATATTGTCCTGAAATAAGACACTATACATGAAGAGAAATTGGGAATATATTCCACCAGTGCTAATCAAAAGTCCTGCAATGAGTAACACAAATGCAGACGGCGACATGCGTCATTCGTGGTTTTCACTAATGTAGTACATCAATTTAATGAAGTCTAAGCAAACTGGCTCAGAATATTCCCCTCCAAATCTTTGAATGAAATTTCTCCTCCTGCTTACACACGATAGAGGGAGACACTTTCCTCATCCCTTCAAAATTCATCTTCAGGATCTTCATTGTGGAGCCCCTCCACACCAAAGAATTCTCTTAAATGTTCCCTTCCCAGGCCATGAGTGGCTAAAACCCACGTCAGCTGCAGGTGTGAAACACTACGACAATAGGAGCATTACATTTAAAAACAGCAAAAACAGTTGGTTTTTTTTTCCCCTTCTCCTCACCTTCCCTGTGCACCAGGTCCACACTTTGTGGCACATGATCCTACAGGCCAGATTCTAAGAAAAAGACTGCTCTAATGACACTACTAATAACAGATAAATAAATAAAATCACATATGCTGGAAATAACGTAGCAAGGAAAAGATCAAACTAGTTACTAGATTGAAGTACCCTACTCAGTAAAGCAGAAACTAACTTTGATATTTATACAAATGAAGAACAGTATCTAACCTCTCAGTACAATGATGAAAGAATTTAAACGCTTAAAATTGAAACGACAGCAACTCAAAGACGACAATGCTTAATCTCAATCACCCGACTTAAATGCCTAATCTCAGTCTACACAGTTAAAGAATCTTCCTATATAGCTAACAAAGCAGGAGGCTCCTGCAGCAGCATTTCACAGCACTTGAATTAGGGCTCCTGTTCTCACCTTCTCCTTAAAGCATCTCCTTAAAACACGCCCTAGTCCTGCCCATGCTGATACACTCTCCCAGAACACTGTATAATAAAGCAACATTCACTGTACTAAGAGTATCACCATGCCCAAGCAAAGCACTAAAAGTGTTAGGGATTTCAGTGTGCAGGGATGCCTGGCATGACATGCACCTCTCTGATTTTGAAAGGCTGTCAGGAAAACGTTCATTTCTAAGGACACAGTCTGTTTACCTGTCTAAACCATGATGAAGAGAAAAGTAAAAATATTTGAATCATCTATTAAAATCTACTTGTCCGAGGGGAACGCTGACTGATTTTTTGGAAATAGGATTCAAGAAAATACATGGATCACTGTCTAAAATTACACTCTCTTTAGCTGAAGGACTCTAAGGGCTCTCTATTAGACATGAAAATTTTTATGACTGAAAATGGAGTGACAAATTTCTGTCACAAATAAACACTCTCACTCTGTGGGTGGGTGTGTAAAAACATTTTCATTTTGCAAACAAACCTAAATTTGATTTGTTATAAAAACATCACTTTAGCTATCTTCTTTCTCTTACTGATTAAGGAATTAAAATGTACTCCATGTCCCCCCACACACAGCAAAGTAAAACTGACTGAAAAGAAGTCCTACCACTGCACTACAGCTCTTCCGTGCTGTGTTTTGCCACGACAAATACAAGCACTAATAAGAATAATGATGTTAACGGAATCAAAAGGCCAAATCTAAAATGTAAGCCCTTGGCCGTGAGGGGATTTTCCAGTAGAAAAATGAGGAACATAAGCCCCAAGCCACACTAATTCATGTGCACTCTCTTCTGACTAACAAAGGAAAGGCTCCATGTGTGGAGGCATACATGATAGTTGTCAACATAAATGAAAATGTTCATGAATAAAAAACAGGCTGTACAAAGAGCTAATTATAATATTACTATCAATTGCTAGCTTGCACTTGCAAATCTTTCATATCATATAAATGCATTGTTTTTGACATTTCTCTGTAGCTAAACATCACATCATTTCACTTTTTCCAAGTAGTGCAGATATGCACAGGATATGCTGTAAGGAATGTGAGTTGAACTACAGTCGCATTGAAAGAGGAGACCTATGACATAAACATGCATTTTCATTAAAAAAAATAATTTAAAACTTTACTGTATTGCCAACTCAAAGAAATTCTAGACTTCCAATAGTCTTTATAAACTGATTTCTATTTTCTGCACATTCATCCCTTCCATCCACTACAGCTGTTGAGAACACTGAACCCAATCATGCAATCGGACTAAAATAATATGCACACCCAAAGTAATAGTGAAGTCATGCACTATTCCACTTGCATCCAGATGTTTGCCTACCATTAAAAACACTATTTGCTTAAAACAATCAGTTATGATTCTAGCACAGGAGTTACAAGAAAAGATTTCAATAACCCATTAAAATCACTGTCTCCATTTTATTGCTCAAATGGATTTTTCTTCTATTTCAGAAGTGCTATTTTTGTAAAGAAATTAAATTTAGAAAGGTCTGTTCAACAGGCAAAAGCTCTGGTAAGCTGTATATGGCTAAATGCAGACCTAGCCCAAAGAAAAATACTTCAAAATTACAGCGATAAATTATTCTGGGACATGATAATCTACCCATTTCACCACTAAAATGTCACTTAATCCACAGACACAATGCTATTTTAGACTTAGCTTCGTTGAGTAATGCCACCATCATAGAACTGATCACAGAAATCGCCTGTGGTGAACACAGCTAATTTGGTTTAAAGGAAAAAATGAAGTATGCCCAGGTAAATTTATTATCTCTCACTGATGTGACATGATTTTCTACACAGGAGAAACAAGTCTGTAATGTATTTGATTTGGTGCTGTGTGGGAAACCATTCCGCTGCAGAGGATGTGGACGAGCAGAGACTGCAATGCGCCGGGCGCGTGGACGACAGAGCAAACCAGCGCTGAAGGACACTAATGGAGTTCCTCAAGGATCGCATTTTGAACGAAGCTTAATACCCGCATTCATGACTGTGACACAAATGTTAGCTGTATTCAAAGCTAACTTCTGATACAATGCCAGGAGATGTTTTCCTCAAGGAAAATCATTTTATCAATTGAAAATGACAGAAAGGAACCTTCAGGACGCGTTAATCTTCTATAGGCCAGCTCTAAGCCACCAAGACAACGCAACATGTAAAAGACAAATGTAGTTACAGATTCCACAGAAAATGCTTCCCTTTTTATAGCAGGATGCATTATGCCTGCATACAAGTTATTCATGAAAACCCCCATGTGCTTTACTATGTGCAGCTGCCATCACAAAATCACAAAAAGATGACCTCTTTTCAGAACAGGTTTAAGGCTATGAGAAGAACAGGAGCCTCACATAAAGAGCAGACAGACAGAAAAACAGAGAGAGAGAAAAAAAAAAAGATAATGCCCAGCTTAAATAAGTCCTGGAGGTAAACACTGATGAGGTAAAACACTATTTAATCTACCGAGCAAAGCTGCATGAGAATCAATGACACCCGCCAGCCACGGCAAGCTCTTGGCTGGGAATTAGCAGACTGTTCTCAAACCAGGACAGTTTCCTCTGCTGGATGACCTGCTGCAGGAGCAACCTGCATGACCCAACGCCTAAGCATTGAACAAGGCAGAAATCCATGGCAGAGAAAGGGAGAGGGAAGCATTTGATACAGGCCCGATCCCTTACGTCGCAGGAATGGGAAATGGTTTACAGGGTGCATCAGCAAGCTTTGCTCTGGCCCTTCCCGACTCCAAAGTGCTTCTCTTTACAACTACTTACAACTTTAAGACACCTAGTATAGCTGTATGTAACTTCCAATGTCTAAACAAGCAACCAGTGAATGTACTAAGTTCCACACTAATTCTATGCTGAATGTACTTATCATGCACTCATTACAACAAGCCATCCCAGTTGATGGAATGGAGCTACAGATTGTATTAGGTCATCTGTGGAATAAAAGCTGGAAAAGGAAATGCTATTCTGCTAGATTCTTGCTGAAAGAAAAAATACTCAGCAGTTCTGAATTTCATGCTATATTTTGTAGAAAGGAGAAAAATCATGACAGTAGAGTCTTTCCTGACCCTTTTCCTTGGATATCGCCATTTTTCCATGCACTCTCTTTCATGTTCTCTTTACTCCAGTTCACACACCTCTCCAACCCTGCCTTCCAGGCACTCCCACATTTCTATTCTCTTTTATCTTGTTTGTCATTTAAAAACGGTCCTTTTCCCAGCCAATCCATATCCCAGTCTCAGTTTCCTTCATTGCTCGACATACAGGAGTATATCTGGATTAGAAACACTTCAAATTTCCTGGTGGGTCCCCTCAGTTCTTAATCTTAGCACTGTTTCAAAGAAAAGAATAATTCCTTAGCTACTCTGTCTCACTTTTTCACATTTTATTTAAAAAACATGTTAATGCTGAAATTTTAAAATTTGTGTTCTGTACAAATGCATTATATTTTAACAGCTTTCCCATTAAAAAAATATTCAATACAATTCCTTTAGTAGGGTCTAAAAAAAAGCACAGAACACAGAGTTGAATTTCTGCTGCCTCCACTTAGCAAATTCAACCTTCTTCTTATGTCTCTCTACGACATTCTCTTGATGACGTGAACCTAAATATAGCTAACTGAAATATGGTAAAATTAACAAACACTGCATCTTTCCTAGAAAGAGAAATTTCTCTTGGGAAAAAATAAGTTACTGTAGGGCGCGCTTTGACACACACTTATGGAACACCTGAAAAGCCAAGAGAGTTGGAAATTTAGTATGATATTGTAGTCATACCTAAACATGCCCTTGCTTGCTTGCTTGTTCTTTGTTTTTCCTATTTGTCACATAGAAACAACAACTGTGTATTACACAGTAAATCAGAAAGATAGATACTACATTTCCAAATCTCTGAATGAAAATAATGCAAAGCATGAAACTTCACAGTGGTGAGATGCCTAAAACAGAAGTACCACCCTAGCTCTACAGCAGTTATAAAGCATCGTGTTACCTTCCTTTATGGAAAAAATCTGTTTATTGAATTTGTGAAAAATTTATGTGCAGTACTTTTTTCAAAAAGCACTGCAATACAAATGCATTCCATTCAAAGGCAACTCAAATTCAGTACTATAGAAACTGAAGGTAGAGTGCAATGTAATGATTCATAGTTTCTCTAATAGAAAGATTCAGCAGTTTTCAATCGAGACCTTTATTCCCTCTCTGAATAAATGATGCCTGAAATTTTTATTCTTGTTCTAATGGAATTTCAATGGCCTTCACTGCAAATCTACTGGAAATTTTCGCATATTAAGTGGAAAAAATTAAATGATGTTAACCACATTTTAATGTGATTAAGGCTGACAGGGTCATTATTTCTGCTAATCACTCAGTTTAAAAAGCTCAAACAAAACTTTGTAACAGCCAATGTTTTTTCTTTTTTCTCCATTTTTCCGTATGTCTAGTCTAGTTGAGAATTAAAGCCACTACAGAACATGAAACTGCGTATACGATGAAAAAGACTTACCTAGTGTTTTCTGCAATTTCTGCAAATAGATTTCATTATACTTAATCTCAAGATACAAAGGGGGAGGAGAATCAACATTACTATATGCATGTCCCTTTGCTCTCTCTGTTTTCCCCAGCCAGAAGAAATAAACAGGACAAGAGACTATATATTGGGGGTAATTGTCCCATAGCTCCTATTTGCTTCCAAGAAAGAGAAAATATTTCTGCATATGTTTGCTATAAATCAAAATGTATACGTTAGTATCCAAAAATGTTTTTAGAAAGTGTCCCCTGAGGTCTGCAATATGGAGCTCTGTTTGTTCCCAGTTAGGCCAGCATAAGCTGGAAAATGGGCAGAAGAAAGTGGAAAACTGAGCGTGGACACATGGCCGGGACAATGGGCAGTGGTGAAGGGCAAACACTGTAGAGTTTTCACAGTTTCTTGCCATCTTCTTTGCCAGACAATGCAAGCAAGAGCACCAAACCAAGGCAAGGGCTGCTAGCCAAGGTGCACCAAACAGGTCGAGTTTGGCAGCGCTGGCCCCGAGTGCTCTGGCTGCAGGAACACAAGTCTCGAGGGAGCAGCTCCAAGACAAGCATAGGAGCACAGAAGCCTGCAGGCACCAGCATGGCCTAAATTCCCAGAGGTGTCTGCCTCGTTGGAGGAGGACAGGTTGTTCCTGAGGTTTGGGCTTGGACTG
>VZSV01000128.1:759017-790016 GCA_013398735.1 Nothocercus julius | reverse complement strand
AAGAGAGGGAGAGAAAACAAGTGAGTATTTTAGCATCCACACTCTTTTTATTAGATAAGTAACTGTGGTTATACTTGAGTCACTTTAAGAGAGAGCAGAAAGTTCAAAAAGACTGATTCACATTGACCGTCTCCATCTGCTTTAATAGATGCATTTCACCCTAACTAAATGGCTCAAAATAAAAACTTTCTATATTACAGCAGCTTCTTCAATTAATAATACCATTTTAAACAATGGGATCCTAATAGTAATACTAATAACAAACGGTAAAGAGCCAGCAAAAGTTATTTCTAACCTACATGTACGTGAAATTTATCAAAAAAAAAAATTCCTTGGCAGAGCACTCAATCACACACACAGATATTCTGCAATCTACTTCGTGATCACAACAAAAAATGCTAAGATAAAGCACAGTAACTAACCATACAATAATTGACCTGTACCTTCATATCTATCATGCACTCTTATCTCTGCAGTCCAATGTCCAAACCACCCCCCCCTTATTTTATTTATTTATTTAAGAACATTGACTTTCTGCCTGAATACTTCCTATAAGGAGGAAATAAAAAGTCAAAACAACGTTACATCATTTACAACCATGCCACAAACCTGCTAATATCAAGACCGTAATGCAGAGGGTCTCAGAAAGCAGCATTTGTATCGCTGAACTTTCCGGGCTGCGCGATGCCATGCGCTAGTGCATCAACTAATAACCTCACTGAATTCTTGTGCTCATCTAAAAAGAGGCCCTGCTGAATGTCCTAATGCATCTTATTGTGAATCTTCAGCAAATAAAACTTCATGTATGAGCTCATGATGTGCTTTGCTGCTGGAAAGTCACAGACTCTGTGGGAAGCTTTTTATCTTCCCAGCAGTCAGTTCTCTGAGAACATCAGTGCAGCTACTGTAGTTACCTGTAGATTACTTGTATTTTCTCACATCTGTGTCCAGCAATCTAAACCATGATGATAAAGGGTCATTAGGTTTTGAGTGAGGAAGGGGATGGACTAGACAATTTGCTCTGATAAGCTCCTTGTTGTGAGCTCCAGTTTAGAATGTGAAATGCAGGGTATGCACGCCCTAAACTCAAACAAAACAGCTTACTCGGAGCGCCAATTAAAAATCAAGTGCGTAATATCTTCTGGTACTCAAATACATCTTGCCCTCAAGTTTTGCAATCAATAATGTTACAATAAAATAATTCTGTCATGGTAAAAAGGACATCAACTGTCTATTAGCCACAAAAGAATTCAGGTACAATTACTCAGATAACTGCTGTTTGGAGCACAGCAAAGCAATTTCCCACAGTGGGACTTACAGTTCAATTTACCAGTTGGGCAAATATTTTGTGCTCTGTAGTGGTCTAGAGAGTTAAGTTACCTGTAACATTGGAGCGCTGCTACACTTGGAGAAAACTTTCTTCAACCCAAACAGGTGTTTTAGCTTGATCTGTTCCCAAGGATACCCTTTTTCTCCAACTCAGTTCTAAGAACTATTTTAAGGCTTTCCAATTAACATGAATTGCAAATTTGTGAAAGAGACAATAGCTCTTTTTTTGCCCATTCCAAGCTCTTCACAATGAGGTCTTTTAAGCTGCAGACTGTCTGAAGAAGACTGAGAATAAGCACAATGTCACCTATAAAATTATATTAGCCCTAAAGTAGACTTGATGAGGCAATAGGCTATTTTTTTGCTTAGAAATTACTTTTAATTCAGTAAAATAATAAAAGTACAGACAATACCATGATAAGTGGAAACAAATACCACAAATGGCAGAAGGCTAGGTTTTACATACAGCAAAACCAGATTGTACCTTGAGTCCGATACACACTGACGGTGCTCGCCTGCCTCGCTCAGGGATGGAGCTGCACGAGCCCCTTTAAAACGTTCACAGGGAAATTTTCTGTCAATAAAAAGACAGCAGCAGCACCATGATATTACATCAGGCAGCGCGTAAGTACACGGAAAGTTGATGGGGCCACTGAACATTTCTCAGTCAGCCTACACAGTCATCAGAAGACATTCAGAGACTTGAGAGTATGAAAAATGCAACTACTACACCTCCTTCTTCCCCTAATTAAAGATAAAAAAACATACCATTCAAACATTAACTCATCAGCTTAGATAGTTCAAAAGACTTTTTGCTCCATTGCCCTTGCAGGGATCATAATACCCTATAGGTTGCTTTTGGGTCTTAATTTCAAGTCAATGAAAACTGGTATTTTTCAAGTCACAGAGAACTGGTATTTTACACATAAAAATTAGGTCTATTTCCAAAGTAGAATAATAGTAACAAGGCAGATTCACAATGGGTTTTCCACTGAGATTTAAAGTATTTGAAAAAAAGAAGTTATAATCTTAATAATCACTTTTATTTTACATATATACATCTGCTGGATTTGTCTTCTGCAAGAGCACTAGCTCCATACGCTGCAGGTTTTTTTTTTTTTTTTTTTCTTTTTTATTAGTACCTGGCCTTTAATGAAAATGCAACATTTGGAGAACTAACATTAACAGCCTACATTATCAGACAAAATGAATCTTAATAATTATTCATACACCAAGTAACTGTAAACCCAAATCATTTCAGAAGACCTGAATGTGTCAAGAACTTTGACAATTATGACTGGAGCCAGGAAACTGTAGCACTACAGAATTTCTTATGAATTTTTCTAGTTACTTTTTATAAATGCTGTCCTAGATGACAGCTTAATGTGTACCACATGCAATATTTATTCTTCTTCAGTGTCAGACTGTCTAGCCATCCAAGGGAATACAAAGAATGTCACTTATTAGGATAAAAGCACAAGGAAGGTAATCAAGGACATATGTAACATCAGCCAATCATGCCCTATTTCAACATCCTATTCCATTCATAACAGTTCAACAATTATTTGCTTACTGATAACTTGCTTTCAGGCTGTTTGTGTTCCCCATAATGGTGGTTTGCATTTATTTTGCTCTTTAGAATTGGACACTTGCTGTGCCATGCATGTTTGTCAAAACTTTGTATCTTCTGTCAGAAATAGCTTTAGCAAATCAAATCATTCCTGTTTGTCAGAAATCACTAATAGAACAATGTCGTTACCTTCTTTGTCTATAGGGCACTGACATAACCACAAATCAAAAACAAAAGCCTATCACATGACCACACACTGCTGCAAAGTGGGCAACTAAAACCATGCTTTTTTTTAATAGAGTTGGAACATACACTTATATTTTTATGGAAAACCTAATAAAGAAAATACTTTTACCCAAACAGAAAAACATTTTAGAAAGATACTGTCTAAGCACAAAGATAGTAGCCCCAACCCCTTTTTCTTTAGTTTAAAAAAACTAAATTCCTTACTAGTCCTCCACATATCTTTACTGTACGTTTTGGTTACGCATTTTACAAACACTTGTATGAAAAGCTTGCAGACATTTTATCAACTGATTTTAATCCATCTAATGAGTTATGAAAAAACAGTAATTTGCAAAGACAAATAGAGATGGGCTGATAGAGGGAGCCAAAGACAAACATTTACCTTCCAGAAGGTTATTTTTAAATAATAATAATTTTAAAAATCCAATAGGAAACTGAACATGCATGCATGTGCACACACACTTCATTAATCATTGAGTATCCTGGGACATAAAGATTGCATTAAATAAAAACAGATATGGATTTAATGAGCCACTGAAATAAAATATAAGCTAGAAGAATCATCACATGTTTTAAATCCACATTTTGTAGGTTTTCAGTGGATTAAGTGTAAGATTTTTTTTTTTTTAATAAAAGCCATTTGTTTGGATTTAAATACATTTTAACTTTGGAAGGGTAACGCTATGCCAGTGTATGAGAACAACAGTGAGATTTGATATATACTGAAAAGTGAATCTGATTATGCAGTTGAACAGTGAAAATGAATTAAAGTGAAAAAAAGAAAAAAAAAAAAAAAAAAAAAAAAAAAAAAAAAAAAAAAAGAATATGCATTCATTCTCCTTCAAGTATTTATTACCTAAACATTTCTTCCGATTTTACAGAATATTGCCAGAGCACAGTAAATCTTACTTTACTTACTATAATTTGTTCTCAAACTGACAATAACTAAGGCAAAGCGTTGGCAATAAATGAAGGAAATTTCCTCTCCAATTTGAACATCAAGAGGCACTTGTTCTTGGTTTTAAAACAAGTATCTATAGTTATATTCACTGTAAATCCTATCAGTGACTACCAGAATTTGAACATTAGTCATTAGTATTAGTCATTACAAGGAACTCGAGATGTGGAAATAAAATATTCCATCAAAAAAATAACATTTTGTAGCCTTTCTTGGGGAAAAAAAGAAGCATTTTTAAATGAAACATGCCTACATATACTTAATACATAAAATTGATCTGTAAACAACAATAAAATAAAAAGAAATCCTATTGGAAAAAATACATCGGATTTTAAAAATTACTGGCAATGAAAAAATGTCTGTCTGTAGTAAAGCAAAGACTTTACAACAGAGCAGAAGTAAACTTGAAAAAATGGGTGCCAAGGCTATAGTGACTTTTATTTCTAATTATAGGAAAGATTTTCCCTTCTCAGACATTATTTTCCTATTCATAATAAAACATTTTTGATTGACTACTGTTTCCATTCAGCTCTGAGATCCATAAAAGAGAACAATAATCCATGAACTATTTCCCCAAAGAATGGACATGTTGCGGCCCATTCACAAAGGAAATCTTTATTTCCCAGACCCCATAAAAATCTTGAATCAGCAGTAATATGAGAAACAATGGTACGTAAAAGTACAACAACTTAATGTGATTAATGGAGCTCCGCAGCACTCTAGATGGCAAAAACAGCATCAATATATGACCTGTACAGTCTTATTCAATGAGCAGTTTAGAAATAGTTAAATGTACTTTTTATTCAAAAGATATATGCCAACACTGAATAACAGTTCATAGTTACTAATTTGGACATTAAGAGATACTACCACAGTGATAGTGGCCAATCCAGATTTCGTACAAAGAAGTTGTGGTACAAGCAAAACAGGGAAATCTCTTGTTATTTCAGAACAAGAAAAAACATTAGGTTTGCTTCAAAAAAAAATCTAAAATGAAAACTGATCTGCTCATTATTGTAACCGTTGAAAGAAAGGTGGCTTTACTTCCCGGAAAACACCATTCACAAAGCCACTCTTGGGATTTATGAAGCAGCAAGGAAGGGCCAGATCCTGCCAGCCGTACGAGTGCCGCCCGCATCGCTCCCGCGCAGCGGGACAGGAGCACAACCAGCCGCCTCATACAGCCATTCACAAGTGTCTCCCGCCATCTCCCTACTTCTCGATACGGCTCCCCCACAACAACACACATAATATTAAGTGTGATGTTAATGTGCAACGTTAAAGCAGATGTTGGAACACGTTAAGAGCAGAGCGCACCCGCACCACCTGTTCTGTCTTTGGCTTGCAAGAGGAGCTACTTCACTGACCATGTGCCCCTTCGTGTTCCCACAAACAAGGTTGTGGGGAGGATAAAGCCAAGCTAATGATGCTCACTCATTCTGACAGCAGTAACAATTTAATACACTACTATCGAGAATAACAAACTATTCCCGCTCTTTTTAAAGTGATCTTGCACAATTATTAACTGATTTGCCAAGCAAAAACAAAGCAAAAGAACCCTCTTATTCAAAAATCTACTTTCTAGGATAAAACCTATTCAGTAATGGGCGAATTTCAGATTAATCTTCTAGTTCGTAAAGCAAATCTTGGCATATATAGCAGATCAGTTCCTGTCCTCTTCCTACCCCTCGTCCTGAGATTCAGATATGCAGAACTGACCCATAGTAGCCTACTGCATTTTCACTCTACTGAGAGAAATTTAACTGGACCTTTGTAACCTACGTCACAAAGGCAACAAAGTATTTCTGAAAGTTAACCAGAAATGGAAAAAAAAAAAAAAAAAGGGGGCATCAGAGCACAGGTCCTCTTGTCCCAAACTTTTAACTCTCATTGCCGAGCAAAGGATAACCTGCATGCTGGAAAGCACCACTGATTAGACTGGTTTACCTTTCTTCATTTTCTTTCCCTCAGTACCACTTAACACACATTTACACAAGAGCTGCTGCAGTGAAAGTGGTTGTGTTTATGAATACACACGACAAAAAGGACTAAGCAAATAAAAGGTATGATATTTCTTCATTTGGATGATGTTTCCCATCATGAACTTGAAATGTGAAAGAGGTTCAGGCATGAAGGTATCTTCAGAGTTGCAATGCACAGTCAAACTGATTACTCTAAAAATGAGGAAGAGGGAACCCCTACTGTACTATTTGGCACTGGAAGTAAGATTTGAAAGCTGCATCTGAGATAAAGATATTTTAGAGAGACGATGGGCCTGATGCAGGGTTAAGTCCCTAGTATCTTACAAAATTCCTGAGAATGTGCTGACCAGGTTGTATTGATGATGCTCAAGGTAAGTAATCCTGGACTGAAGCACAACACACATTTTTTGAATCTGGTATTTTTTAAGTTGTGTTGTCTGCCATGTTCTTTCCTTCTGTTACAGATAAGTGAGAAACCCCCCCCCCCCTTCACTTTTTCCATTTCAACGTTTAGGCTAGCCAACTTCACTTGCACTGCGGAGCATGACAGAGGTGTCTATTCTCCTAAATATAAACTAGTCTACATCTAAAAACAGAAGGCATAAAGAGCAAGACAAAAATCTCTGAAGTTATTGCCAGGAGCTAAGCTCCAGACTACAATGACGTTCGCTCCTGTGTATTTATGTGTATAGTTTCGCAGCAGAAGTATTTTAACATGACCGAAATAGCAATTAGTTTGTTTCACGATGCTGCTACCACCTCTGAGTGCTTAGAATTCTCACTGTTCAAACAGAAGAGAAAAAACAGATACTTAAATATGTTTGAAGGCTTAAAGTTTACAATGCCTTGTGCCACAAAACTTTGACAGTGGTGAGAATTCATCTAAGATCTACTGCAAGATTTCTTCGATTCACTATGCCAATTAACTAAGGCTGAAGCATTTTAAAGAGGAACGGATTCAAGGAGCCAGATGCCTTCATTCAGACATGCAAGCAGCACACAGCCTCGTGGGGTAAGTCTGTGCTATCAGTGCTCAAGGAAGGACCACAACTATGTGCAGCGCACACTAAAATCACTCCTAGCACTTTGGAAGGCCTCGGAAAAAATAGTATCTATTGCCTTAGGCTTTGCCTGTTAAAGCACAAGAGTTTAAATAAAAGCACTAGAGAAACAAGTCACCTGATTCTCAGAACAGCCACAGCAGACTCACAGGTATTACCATAAAGTGGCAATTCATAAGAAATCAGAAGCCAAATATAAAACTGGCAGAGGATGGCTACTCAAAGCTGCAGTTGTTCTCCATTGTATCTTCACCCATAAAATTGTGCATGAACAGTTCAGAAATCATGGTGATGGCGATGACAGCCAAAAAGTAACTGAGAAGATCATTTCGAGGCCCAAAAAGAGAAGAAACAGGAGAAGCAAAGACAAATGGCTGAGAAGAAGGGTTGGGCTAAAACGCAGCTGGCGAGATAGGGCTCTCAGAGCAACGCATTTCGGAGGTGCTTACAGCTGCTTTCCCCGAGCACAGCCCCACGACACGGCGCCGCGACGAACGCCGACAGCGCCATCGGCTCCACGTGCTGCGACGGGCTGCGCGGCGCCTTCGCACTGCGCTGCCGCGCGGGCCCAGGCAGCGCCGAGGACATCACGGATGTCCTGCTGCTCCAGGCAGCCTGGTTGCTACAGCCAGCAGCGTAAGAAGGGCCTGAAGGGGCCGCATTTCCAAGGTTCACAGGTGGGCAGAGCTCAGATGCAGCTACGCATCCCGGAATAGGTATTATAACACTTTTGCACAAACAGACAGAAATTAAGACTGACACAAACTTTTCTTTGTTATTTTCCTTCCTTCCTGCCTAGTGTACTCATTTCCCATGAACTGTGAGGGATGACTTTTTTTTTTTTTTTTTTAAAAGCAGTTATAAGACTCGATACATCTTTAGGAAATTACCTAAGCCTTATTTCCTGACTTTGCAACCTATGCTCTTGCTATTTATAACTGCCATGTTGTAACCAGGTGGACTGAATTTTTTGAAGACAGCTTCACCATAAAGTACTGTTCATTTAAAAAACATTCTAGGAACATTTATTTGGAAAATCTCTACTGTCCTAACATTGCGGAGACTAGAGCTTGCAGTTGGCACAGAGTAAACTTGGTGCCAGAGATGCACCATTACTTGTGTGAAAATCTGTGCAGATATAGTAAACTTATCATCTGAAAATCAAGAGTTCATACACTCAGTAGCAAGTACCATTCTTGAATTTAACATGGAAGAATCTCAAAGATTTAATCTCTTTCTATAACCCACAGCACCCACGTGAGACTGAAGTACAAGAGAGAAGCCACACTTCTCCTGGAAGGTGTTTTGGGGACTGGGGCCAGGTCACACATCAGAATTGAGATCATGGAACAGATCCTCCCTCCACTTCCCTCCTCCTGCAAGTCCCAACTCCTGCTGTCACCAACACAATACACACTTACATGCAAAATGGACAGAGGACTCCAGAGGGAGACACAAAGCAAAGCAAGAATGTGACAAAAGCAAAGAAAAAGGAGAAACCATCTGGCACAGTCATGAGGAGAACATTCGTGCTAGAAAGCGAGGCAAAAATTCTGAAAGAGGTAGGATTGACCGAAAGTCAGAGCTGCAAGAAGCTAACTGTGAATGTCTGGGCATAGATGCTAAAAAGACTGCAATTAGCTGATGGAGGAGAAATTAATTTGTATTCATTAATTAATTGGTGTAAGACATAATAAAGAATAATTGTTTATTAAGCAAACAGCATGCACTACCCCTACTACAGCAGATGAACACTCAGTGAAAAATGCATATGATTCTTCAGTTAAAATGAAACGACCAAGGAAAAAAAAGCAGAATCATATGGTATTATGTCTCAATCAGAGAAGTATGAGGCCTGGATTATGGATCTTCTTTGTATACTTGACTTTAGAACTTTTGTATGCAAAACACCACTACATATAGATAATATTAATCATCTTTTAACATTTTTTCAAACAATTTTTTAAAATTCTTCTGCTGTATGGCAGAGTGCCATACATTGCCTTAAATCATTAATAAGCTATATCAAAGAAGCTCCCTAATACCACAGGGATATTACAATTTATAATTGTTTTTGAAAAAAATCTGCAGCAAATATATTGGTTTTTTAAAAAAAGAAAAATAATTTATCTGCCTAAAAGTTAAAAACTTTAAGACCTGCTATATATTTAAATATACACTAAACAGAATTCAGAAATACACATAATCCTGAAGCTAAAGTTAGTGAGATTAACTGCATTGTGCACCAACTCAGATAGCTCACTACATTAACAATACACTGGTATTTTCAAATACCTGTTTGCTCTAAAGGCTACAGTTGATTTATTTTCCACACTGAAAATGATGTATTTCTGACTCTGCGCAGCAGAGTATATTAGCAGAAATATCTTGTTTTTAGAAATGGAAATACTTTTTTTGTCTACACAAACTAAAATTCTTTATTTTTAGCAGAATTGGCTAAGTTCATGCATTTCAGAGAGCACTGAAATGCAAACAGTGGAAGGAAGTTTTTTTGCATTTTGGTTTTGCATTTTTCATTCCTACGGTCAACATACTTTGAATTACAGAAGAGATGGAACTAGTCTCCAGCAGTTCTTTCTCTTAATTTTATTTCCTACGAATTTATTTATTAGAGCTCTTAAATATACATACCCTTATACTGCTTGTTAAATCATTTTTGCTTTGTGGTATGTCAAACTAATATCATAAACCATGCCCTCTTTTGCCACATACTTCCGCAGCACTATCCTTTGAACCTGCTAGAAATAGATCTGTGCAAAAGAAGTCTTTTGAAAGGTGTCAAACTAAAACGCAAGTAAAAGCCTAGGGAAGAACTTGCACCTGAAATGTTTTTACATCAACATCATATACTTATCACTAGTAAATCTAAGAAGAGCATATAGAAATAAGTGACTCCAGAACTTCTCCAAAGTCACATAGTGTGCAAAAAGAGAAGGGGAGGTTTGGGAGCTTAGAGTTATTTTCTTGTTGTGGGGAGAGCAGTTAACTCTCTGGTTTGTTTTACACGGGCCTGCTGAAGACACGAGGTCCTTCTGGATAGCATTTCTTCTCCTCTCACAAATCCCTTGCCCAGATTGCCCTCTATCAGCACAAGATGTTGCCCTGCTCTTTTGCTAAGATGACGAGAAAACTACTACTTTATCTATTCTGCCAGTGGACACGTACTCACAGAAAGAAACAGAGCACTACAGATCCTGAGCTGCCATCAGATGGTAACATCTCTTGGTAGCTAGTCTAGAAGTGAAACACTGAAGGGGATAAGAAATTAATTCATACCCAAATCTATGTAGTCTTCTTTATACTTTGCCCTGCCCTTTCTTTCCTCGTTTCGGACTTCACTTTCTGCCACCCAGGCCTCACCCCCACCTTTTTTATTTGGAACATCTGAAGCAATATGGAAAAGATGAATAGAGAAGGATTATTCCCTCTCATACTACAAGATCTAAGGAGCATCAAATGAAATTACGATGTGGCAGATCCAAAACAAACATAAGGAAATACTTCTCCATATAGCACATAGTTAAACTGTGGAAGCCTCTGCTCCAGGATATTGGGATGCCGAAAGTATACTTGGGTTCAAAAGGTCAATGAATAAATCCATAGAACAAAAATCAGGCGAAAGTTATTAACCACGAGTATATCATATCTGGCTCCACCAGTCCTACAGACTGCTGGAAGCTGGGCACATAGCCTCTGCTTTATCCGTCCCGTAGCCTCCGCTTAATCCATTCCTACACTCTTCCCTGGACAGCTGCTAGCGGCCTGGCAGAAACAGGATCCTAGAAGACAAGGGACCATTCAATGGACCATTCATCTGACCCAATATGGCCCATCTAGTTTAAGAACACAGGAAAAATATACAAATTAAATGGAAAGTCCTGGGCCATAAGTCTTACTTATTATGACAAATAGATTTTTTTTTTTTTTTTAAATTACAGAAGACGTAAAATATTTAAAGGGAGATACCCTATCCCATCAGCACCATCACTTTGCTTTTTCTTAGGAAAGCATCGTGAAATTCTGAGATTGGTCTGGAAAGCAACATCAACACACAGCTGGACACTCAAGAGGTCCGAGTTGTATTAGAAATGTTCACAGATCCATATCAAGTCCCAAATGACTTTAGGAACACCTGTAACATTGTACTGGTTTCACGCTCCACATTAGGACGTCTTCAACGGCAAAATCGGTGCTGAAAATTGCCGCTTCGGGAGAGTGTGACCGAGCCCGTTTGCTCAGACGGGCGCGGGGGCGGTGGGCTCGGGCTCGCTGCGGAGACGCCTGCCGGCGCGCAGGCCGCCGTGCCGCGTCCGCTCCGCGTCTCCGGAGCCAGAGGCGCCAGGAGCGCCCTGCCGCTGCAGCCCCGCGAAAACGCGCGCCTCTCCTGAGGTGACGGCCTCGCAAGCCTCAGGTCCCGGGGCTGCGTGACATCGTGCAACTCAGCAGCTGAAATGGAGCATTATTTGCCTATTGCACAGTGATAACGCTCAGATACACACAGATCACAGTGAGGCAGTGCAACCCTGTAAGAATTACTAGGAATTATTTAAAAAGGGCTCGAGCGTTCAGCGAGAGGCCAGCAATACGTAGCAAAAAAGGTTTCAGTGGATTCCCCCTCGACGGCACCGTGATTGCAGTCATCTGATCATGCCACCAGCGCGCCTAATGCAGCTGCCATGTCAGCCTCTCTTCAGGGGCAAGGTCTTAATCATAAATCAACTGAATGACTAATTCAACATTGTTAAAACCAGCAAGTAGCTGCTTGGAGCCAGTCCAGTTTTTACATCTTTCAAAAGGTCAACACACCTACTCAAACACACAATAGTCCTATCTTGCACAGTGTTTTCTTCTTTTCTAGGATTGAAAAATAATGTTACCACTTCAATGCAAGTGTGTTTTAGCTAACAATTAAAACGTTCATTAATTCTGATACGGTGACCCAGTAAAACAAGGAAAATTTTAGTTTTCTCTCTCATACTCACAATCAAAAATCTCCCCTCCTGTGTGCTGTGCTTTAAATACTTTTCTAGTTGTAAAAGACTTATGAAAACATTTTATTGCTGAGTATTTCCTGCATTAACCTTTCTTCTGTTACAGTAATATTATGAATTAAGCTGAGGAATAAACTTTTTAAAGTTGAGTGACTAATCTAAATGTGGCTTAGATTTCAAATACCAACCTCTACTTCTCAAAATAATAATAAAGTCACAAATTAAGTGACATCTAACAGTAAAATATATTCTAATCACTTACATCTGTTTGAGCCACACAAATGACAGCAGCTTACCGTTAGCATCCCTCACAGAAAAAAATTTATTCTGCACTTAAATATAAAAGCCATGTTGCATAAACAGAGGATTTAAAGCTGTAGCAGAGTGGCTGAATGAAGGAAAATGGCAATCTTTCTGGTTCTAGTAGATGCCTTTCCCTATCACACAATGTTTCCCACTCATAAATACATGACAAATACTTCCTCAATCATTTTTTACGAGCAGGGATGCACAGGGGGTAGTCAATGGCTAGCTTGAGGGAAAATAGGAACAGCAGGAGGCAGAAACTGTACTGAAAATGGCTATGTGGTAAATTCTCTTCTGGAACATCACTCAGCTACCCAGGCTTTGATCTTTCAGCTACAATTACACTAACATCCATGAGATCTGGAATTTCTTTTTAAAACTAAATCATTAATTGCAATAGAAATAGTTAAATCATTTTGTTGTATGACTTCCCAATACAAACATCTGATTTTTTTTTTTTTTTTTTTTTACAAATTAAAAATTGTAATTTATACAAAGATTTGCTTTCAATTGGATTTAACTATGTCATCATCACAACCAGCCTCACAAAAACATGGGGTGACTGGCGACAGCTAAATCACAGACTGGCGTCTCCTAAGTAGTCTGTCTACCATTAGGGTCTGGGAAATGGTATTTACTGTACAATTAGAGCCAGTGAGCTCTACCTGTAATCATCCAAATACAGGTGTGAGGATCCTTTCTCGGACAAGGAAACAGACTCATCCATTTTCACATAAACTTTCATGTCTGTACTGTTACAGCAAACCTTAGGAAACCTCTACATCTGCACTTAAAAATAATAATAAAAAAAAACACCTGACAATAACAGAGAAATACTGCTTTCCTGATTAAGGAGACTTTCTTGGTTATAGCCACTTTCAATGTTTCAGTCATATTCACAAAATATTCTAAGGGCAAAGAATTTATACAAAATTATAAAGTTTGGCCAAATAGGAAAAACTTATTACATTGGTTACCGATTTTTATCTAAAGTCTGTGTTTTGGGGCCAAGAGGGTTTTGGGGGGCTTTTTTGCCATTAAATAGGTTAAATTTTATTCTTTAATACAAATACAAAATGTTTTGGAGTATGAAGAGGACAGTTTTAGTTGCAGTCATTTCATAGAATTTATTCTAATGATTTATTGGAGTTAACCATCTGACATTAATTATTGTTTTGGCTTCCAGTCTATGAATGTTTATTTTTCAGTTTAAAGCCTTCTCACTCTTTGATATCATATGGAAATGAGAATTTTTAATGGAAAATTGAAACCATGTGCATCTAAGTACTTAATGAAGTACAGGGAGAAACAGAGGGTGCACTTTAAGAGAATTCAGATATTCTGCTTTGGATACTTTTGATTTATTTGGATGAGCTACATGCATATATCTGTTCACAAACACACATTTATATATCTTCGAAGTATCTCACAAGTGTTTAAAGACCTGAATACTGAAAAAGGGTTTTCTAAAACAAAATATACTGCTATTAATTTTTCTTCTTAGAATATTATTCAATTTGTTCCCTCCTCCACAAATCAAACGTTTATTCCTTTTACAGATGCATGCTACGATATGCTATTTCACGGGGTTTCTCTACAGCAGATACCCACCATGTGCCTACCATGCTAGGACTGGATCTTCATGCAGTTCACCGAATGTCTGTAAGATTGATTCTGTAACCATCACATACTTAAGTCATAATATTGATGACAGGAATACTCGACTAAAACCTGCACTGCTCGTGACACTAAGGATGGTCACAACAGGCCTATAAACTGGAAGCAAAGCACAAACAGTGGCAAGGAAACCAGGCGCCCAACTGCAAACAGAAGTGCGACGTTAAAAAGTGCAATTTTGCCACAGTTTGAAAGATTTCTGTGCAGTTCACATAGCTTTAGTCCTCTGGCATGAAGGCTTTAGTCCTTTGGAATGAAAAAGACGTCATTCAGATGATCAGTATTATGTAACATGACAAAACTGCAGGTTTTTTAAAAATCAATCTTTCTAAATCAAATCTACATTATTCAGCTACTAAATTCACATAAAAACATAAGGAGAGGAAGTATTTTCTTCTGTTCCACCCTTCCTTCATGGTTTCATCATATGCATTGTACTCAAGCGGCAGATTGATGGGAACATAAATAAGAGAAGTTCGGCATTAGCTTTTGCTACTATTTTAATTAATATTCTTTGTGCTCTTAAGGAATTATTCACCACTGAAATACATGAAATAGGAACATAAATTCAGATACCTAACTTGAGCACACTCACCATTTGTTTTTCTTTCTAATGTAGTCTTTTTCAGAGAGGTTAACCAAATAGATCATTGGCTTTGATGTAAAAAATAGGTGTTTGTTCAAAACATCGATCTAGAATAGAAAATATAAGAACAGAATTTTAATTAGTAACCTGAATTAATTTTAAGACTCTCTCTTCTTCATGACATTTCTGAGGAAGCAACAGAATTAAAGCAAAATGCACAGACTGCACTCTGGTAAGCACCAAATCTGCTGATAAATTTAACATTCAAGACAATTAATATTAAAAAAACCTTTAAAAACAGACAATAACAGGTAGCAAAATTAGAAGTCAGTGCATGGGATAAAATTTATAGCCTACCTCTTTGTCATTCCAATCATGATAGAATCGGACAGCTTTCTTTTCATCAATTACCCAGGTTTTGATTTTGCACATTATGTCCTACGCAAGATCAAGAAAAAACAAAGTCAAACTCCGCTGGATATCAGAGAATTCTTTTCTATAAGCAGGGCATTTAGCCATCAGGATACAAAATGTACACACAAATTGAAAATTAGGTAGTATCTCAGAGAAATAAATAAAAAAAATCACTACTTTTAAAAGTCATTCAAGAGAAACGCTGAGTATTAAAGCAACGCAAAGCCCGTAATTAGCAAGTTAAATAGATAAGATGCAATACCACCTCTCTTCATCCAAAAAAATCAGCAGGGTTCATAAGATATATGTAAAAACCTGGACATTTTAGATGGCTTTCCAAACTCTCTAAGACGCGACACTTGCGCGTGCGGCAGGAGAGACCACGCACAACATAAACATGCCATTAAGGAAAGGGACCGGGTGGGAAGAGACACGGCGACCGCTTTTTTTTTTTTTTTTTTTAAAGAACCGTTAGCAGAAGAAATTGAGCCTATTATTGACGATCCACCCTTCAAGAAATTAATTCAAATGGCCAAAGCCCTTTTTTATTCTGCATTAATTTTTCGCCAACACCTTCTCCCTCCCCCCCAGGCGGGACCTGCCAGAGCCTCCATTACACAATGGCGAGCGCCTTGCACCGGTGACCTCCAACCAGCTGCATTCACTTTCAGCACATCTCTCGCGGCAGGAAATCTAAAGGCCTTTTAGTTAGCGAGCGAGCGCACATTCAGAAGGAGTAACTGCAGGAAGAGCCCAATGCGCTTTGTTTCTCTGGCCTTTCTTCACAGAAAGATTAATCATCTGTGAAATGGAAACGGCAAACAGCAAGTGACACAAACTGAACCCTCGGAGCCTTCCCTCATCAGCTGCGCGGCGCCGCGGCGCGGAGCTGCGTGTGGCGCGGCTCTCCGCGCGCGCAGGTGTTAATAAAAGCCTCGCGGGGCTCCAAGGTCACGCTCGGCTCTTCCAGCAGTAGTACTGGACAGTGGGGAGACGCCTTTTTTTTCGGTAGATAATTCACGATCGTACTTTAAATAACGCGTCTTTACGGTCGTAATTGACGCCGCGGTGAATTAAGATCTTTAGAAGGCGAGGAAACGTTGCCCAGGCTGCTGGGCGCGCAGGGATTTTACACTCGGCGCTCTGCGGCTGAAGCGTAGGTATAAACAAGCACAAATAACACTGGTATTTACTACAGTCTTTCTCAGTCTTGCAGTCGCTTTAAGGAAAAACAAGGAAAAAGCTCTTCTAAATCTTCAGATCCTGATTTGAAACCCTCCAGGAACAGGACTCCCTGCAGATTTTAACAAGGAAGGGGCAAGCTAAAACTTTTAATGAAATCTAACACGTTCTGCCTAAGAATAATCACTTTTACTCTCCTATAACTGAATTTCACTCATAAATGTTTAAAAGTGGCTAATATAACACCATTTCCTACAAGGAGAAGATCAAAGTGCTATATTACAAATGCATTATGATTAAAAAAGCACTGCGCAGCTTTGCTATTAACTGTTCTTTAAACCCTAAAAGGCTTCCCATAGATCTCACTTGGCACTGCATATACAACCTTTGACAAGTAATGTAGACCATTTTTATTCATTGCCTAAAATTGTAGGCAATTATGTGCGTCACACTGGCCACCTGCAAATTCTGAATGCCTGCTCCAGTTGTCAGAGCAAAAAACTAATGTCGGAGGGGATTAATCTAGGGGGAGAGAGTCCTCTTTAATGGCTCCAGCAGGTGAAATGGCCCAGCTGGTTACTGTGATGAGTGGCCAGAACAGCTTATGTAGAGACATGCAACAAGATTACACATAAGGAACAAAACAGTGGTACCATCTTATCTTTAACCCTATGCATTTCTTATTTTTTAATTAGACAATGTAAACAAAATAAGGGAAGCGATTCTACCTGTAAGGACTCTTCCAATAGGATTGTTAGCCTCAGCTTTTATTTAAAGAAATATATGAAAATCAACACAATCCCAAAGATTCCTGTTAAGCAGTGAAGGAATTCTGACTTCACAGTATTTCTGACTTTAAGGAAGTGCTGCAGGTACCCATCCCATGGCTTTTGGCACAGCAGTTTTCCCAACAGCAATGCACTGCTGCATATTAATTAGAGAATAGGGGGAGGGAGGATGAAAAAAAAAATACACTATAGTAAGAGCTGAAAAAGCCAATTTTCAGGGCCTATGCAGCAATTGAATTATTTTTAATCCCACTGAAAGGGTAGCTGCATAACTGAGAACTTCCAGAAAATGTCAAGCATCAGCACAGTAAATAACGCTTGCTCTTTCTGAAATATATACAAGCATATAATTTCCAATAAAAACTTCTCCTCCATATTCACATGGCTAGGAAGTTTGACACAGACCTAATTTTTCACAGTTCAGATTTAGGTACCTAACCGTGCAGTGTGTGACAGCTCTCCTACAGGGACAGTTAAGCAGGTACCTTCCAGCAGGAAGCCTAAGCCCCACTTCAGCCTTGCAGAGAAGGTAACAGCATTTGAGACCTTTCTGCACAAAATAACAGAAACTTAAGTAAATGCAACACCCCTGTCCGAACCTGGTGCAGCAGAGAGACAAAGAAAAAAATTGGAAATAATTATACAAAGTAAAATTTTCTTTGAAATGTTCAGGCAGGCACAGTTAGCAGAACGCGAGGCAGACAGTCTGCAACTTGAGGGAAGAGATGGATGAACACCGATCGCCCCTCATCGTGGTGGGGTCCCATCTAAATGAGCCTTAATACAATTCCTTAACAACAAATCTGTCAAAAACTAATACTACGAAGAAAGGCAGCTTCACCCCCATATTGCTTTTCCATCCAGCTGCGCCAATAATCTAACGTCAAACAGATAAAAGAGCAAAAGGCTTATTTCAAGTTCCATTTAATTTAGTATCATTTTTAGTTTTATTCATTGCTTCTATTTCGGTCTGATAAAAGAATATGAACTGACCTTTTTATCTTTACTATCATTGCAGCAGTCATTTAAACTATTTAATCATTACTCTAGTTAACTCCGGGATGCTTAATAACAGAATACAGAGCAATGATCCACTTTGTTTAATTAGTTCTGGCATCCCCAGTTCAACACTTCGAGGTCACTCTGTCACTGGCAGAATGATTCACTTCTTGTTTGCTGATGGGGCAGCCTCGGTTGTTTTTTCAGCGAGCAGTATTATAACAAACATCATTTAAAACACCACAGAAAAAGGCAAACCAAAACTATCAAAATTCAATACTATTATCAAGAAGTATGAAAAACAAATACCATAAGTATCAAACATCACTGTTTTAAACATAATTAATTTCTGGCTATATCTGTAGAAATATACTTAGGCTGAGTGAATGTTTAGTCTATTTGGCCCTATTTGATACACTGATTTTAAGTCCTGCTCTCACTTTGAAAAGCAGCACTCAATCCACAGATATTAAGCAGGCCCTTAACAATTATTCTCAACAGTAAAAAATCCTATCAACAAATGCATTTAAATTACATTTATATTTATCAAGGCTGGCTCGTGAGAAAAATGTGTATGCATGTGCATATGCTAATACACTCTTTGGATGGATGATAGTAACGACGTGTGCCAGTGCCAAATACTTCGTAGAGCATCAGGGACTAAACTAAAGCTTGGAAAACTCTTTTGCCTACTTGGCACCAGGGAATTGAGAGTTTGTTGTTATAAATTAAAAGGGCATGTAATTAACTTCCGCAAATTTAATGAAGAAGTAAGTAGTTGTGAGGATTATCACTTCACACTTCAAAGTGCAAGTGGCTTCTCCCCGACTCCGCAGGCAGCGCTGACGCCGCGGCTACTCCGGGGCCCCAGCTCCCCGGCCGCCCCCCACCCCGGAGGGAGGTATTTCTGGGAATCATGCGGACAGTTTCTTACCACTTTATTCTTTTCTTTTCCACCCCTTCAGAAGGTCCAGATCTACTAGCTGCCCAGCTCTCTGCAAATCTCTCAAATGCAGTAACCGTGTTTTATTTATTTATTTATTTTAACATAGGCAGCACAATAGCAGAGGAACCACGTGGCAAAGGAGGCAAAGTGACAAAAGCTCTACCCACCTCAGGACAAGGAGCAGCTAAAGCCTCACTCTACCTCTTAGTTCGTTCTCCTCAGTTCATACAGGAGTGTGACAGCATAGCACATCGATAGTAAAAGCTGTAACGTGTAATTAATATGTTCACATTCCCCTAAGGAATCTGGCTGGATAATGTAAGGTATTTTACATTTGAAAACACTGCAAACATTAAATGGCTTCAACACTACCTAACAGGTAGGTCTCAGAATGCAACTGTAACTTAAAAAAATCCAATGAGTGTGTTTCTGGTGGAGCTCCAAATAAGTGATTTGCATTTTGCTTGTGATTTTTTTTTTTTTTTTAAAAAGACCATATTAATGGCACAGGTTATTAGAATAATAAACGAATAACAACAAAAACTTGCATAATATATGCCTTTTCAAGCTAACAAACAGAAATCAAATAGCTGAAGGCTGAAGCTTGACAAATACAGACTAAAAACATGTTCTTACTTGTCAACATGAAGGATAAGTAACCACTACCACAGCTCATTCAAGTTACAGCAATTTATCTACACCTATAAGTATTTAAATAAAAGATTAAATTTCCCCCAGGATTATTTCTTACATTTGCACTGAAACTACAGGGTAAGTGGGATACGCAGAACATCAAACTAGATAATTATTATTCCCTCTGACCTTCAAATAACTACGAAGTTTTTTCAGCTACAGATAGAGACCTTTCCTACTTGAGAGGGCGTATTGCCAAGAAGTTAAACTCTGCTTCTCCAAAACCAATTCATTATGCCCACATCAATTTCCGATGTAACATGACAGAACTGGAGGGGGACCACAGCACTTCCATTTGTGGCTTTCCTTGAATCTTTCTGTTGGAAAATCAGTTCTACTTAGCAACACCACCATCTAACTCTATTGGGGGGTGCTAAATAGAGTCTCACTCTATTTAAGAGAAAGAAATTAGAGTGAAAAAAAAAACAAAAAAAGGTAAAATAATTATCCTTTAAACAAAACATTGTTTCTAAACATTAAGTTCTAGACTAAGAAAAACACTATATCACATCTGCCAAGTGCTGGGTGCTTAAGTATGTTGTAGCAGCTGGGACTGCCACTACAGCAAGAAAGGACAAGTCATGTGCTGCGTCAGACAGGGTGACACTGAGCTCTTCTGTGGCACAAAACAATGTCTGATCTCCTACAATTCCCCTGCTCACTGACTTTAATAAAAATACAACGGGAGCAGTAATGGATTTAGGACAAGTGTATTATCCTTTCCTCTATTCAGTCCCTTCTAACCGAGCCAGTACAAGCTGTACGTGACATAAGACTTACTCAGAGTGAGACGCCAATAATGTTCATGCATCACTGAAATACTTCCACCCAAAGTGTTCTACAGGCATCCCAGGCAATGAAATACATTGTAATAATCCCAAAATTCTCCCCTACAGGCTAGCCTTATGGGTCCTAAGACATGATACTTAACAGGATATATCCACCTGCAGTGTCTCAAAGCAAAAAGTAGACAAGAATACAGAAAGCAGAGTATCTACAAGTGATTATTTCTAGCATTTCACATTTCCTGGGATTCAGGGTAGGGAAATTGCGCTGAAAAGAAAAACTACATATCATCTGTAGAGACCCACTCATCTTTTCAGAGATTGAGTTAGTCTACACACATTTATTTACAAACAAATCCATGTGTGAATGTGTTCATTCTGTAAGCAAATTATGCTGAGAATAAGGTGTATTTTTTCTTTTTCCCCACAAAGCATTCACTCTGTTCATAGAAGTTATTTTGGAGCATGTAAATCCTACTTTTAAATGATACCATCACTCTATCTGGACATACCCAAAGAGATATTCTTTGCCAGAGTAGTAATTTCTATCCACTGTTGAAATCTATGCAGGAAAAAATCTGCCTTGACAGAAACTATTTAAGCACTGACTTCTCTCTCTGTCTCCTGATAACATCAAACGAAATCAAAATGTGTATTTAATGCATCATGCACTTGCACCTCAGGCTTCACTACCAAATAACGCACAAACATCTGCCATGGATATTTTCTGTTATGTTCAAAATGTTCTTTGGAATGAACTTTAATTTCCTTTAAATACCACATTAGGCACTGTAAATGGTCCACTAAAGATTTTAGGCATAATCATATACATTAAGAATACAAATATTTTCTTGATTCCCTACAATTTAACTTACTAATTACAACAGAAAAGCCACTGGCGAAAAGAATGTCAGTAATACACATATGTACTGTTCCACCTTGGGTGGAACAAACCAACCTCACTAGCTCTCCTCAAAATGAGACCATACCATCTCATTTTTAAAAGGTTTAATAAATTACACTGCTTCTATCTTCAACTCAGAATGAAAGAAAGGTGAAAATTCTCAAGTGGCATCATCAGCTGGACCTGGGAGAACTGTGGTGAACACTTGCAGTACAAGGTCAGCAGAACCCTGCTCAGCTCTACTCCATTACTGTGTTAGAAATAAATAAATCGGGATGGACTAAGACGTCACATAGAAGGGAGGAGAAAGCAGAAGAGCTACCTATTGTATCTGCTGATAGATCACACCCTGCTGATGTGTTCACACCCCGTGGCTACGGTCATCGTATCAATTATTTGTTTATCACCCACAGCAGAAACAAAACAAACCTTAGTGCATTTTCCAAGTAAAATGTGCATTAGACAGTTCTGCTGCCATTAAAGTGGGGTCTTCAACTATTTTCTTCATAATTTGATTTATTTTTTTCTCCTAAAACTGTTTAATTTCAAAAAACGAATCTTAATTTCAAGCTTATTTTCAATGGAATTTAGATATCTTGCAGGACTTGCAAAAATACCCTTTCAGTTGGAAGTTCAAATGAAGTGGGCACTGCATCCTTTCAGCAGGAAACTGGAAGTCCAAACACAGTGGACATTGATACCGACCTAAAGATCTTACATTCCTATTACTGAAGTCAATAATCTCTGTGAGCTCAACTGTAAATATTATTCCTGTGTTCAGCTATATAAAACATGATACAACTACCACTAGGAATTAGGTTGTGTTGGAATTTAAGATTTGGTGCAGTTACAAAGGCACGGATGGCTGTTACCAGGGAGGATCAGTCCCTAGAGACTAGGGTCACACAGGAAAGGTCATGAAAGAGACTCCAGGAATAATGTTCACTGAACTATATTACATTGTATTGCCCCGAAGACTTCCTGAAAGTGAAGTCCTATATATAATATATACCTTAAAAGTAAGTTTTGAAATTGAAGACCCGTACATTTATACCTGACTTATGCATGATACTTGAATTTTAATTTGAAGTCTCCTGCTACACGAAGATGACAGATGAATAATAAGCTAATAACAAAGTTTAACTCAACTTCTTTCTCACATGCCTCTGTAGAAACCAGCACAGACAGACTTAAAATATTGGATCAGAATTGCTCTGATTGCTTTCTGAAATGATACTTGCACTACTTTAATGCATGCAAATAACAGGGGAATTTTTGTTCTGTAATATCTCTTTAGAAGGTTAGAGCTAAAACAATATTTAAAAGTACACTGAATCTGAAAGAATAGTACCCTTAGTAAAAGCAGAGTAATTTCTAAGAAGCTAGAGGAACACTTGAAGAACATGTGAAATTACCCATGTAAAGGAAGCTATTCCAAGACTATGTCAACACTACGTGTTGGCCCATATCGTGCCATTGATTTTTAAGTAGAACTTGAACAAGGTTTCACTGATGGCTCCTTAACAGCAGTTGGCTATTTTATTTCTGCTGACAGGGATTGCAAAATCAATTCTGAGAGACAGCACGAGCAGTTAACACGGTATTCAGCTGCAAAGCCAGGTCACCGCACAAAGGTGAGAGTACTGACTGTATGCAGTCTGTTCTCAAAAGAAGAAAAATTATAATTCTGAAGTTAGAATGGAGCTGCAAGAAGGGAGGCATCAAATATGCTTCTAGATGTCATATTTAAAAACGCTAATAAGATTTTTTTTTCCTTTTTTTTAAACTTCTTAGATATTTCCGATTATCAAATTACAGTTATTGAGGCTTGCTAATAAAGAAGATCTCTTAAAACAGACAATTCATGTTAATGAAATAAGGAGGACTTCAACTTTCCTTTAGGGTCACACAGAAAAGTCCCCTTCAAAGCCAACAAGAAGTTTATACAGGTCACACTGAGATGACAATCTCTTTGAAATCAGTAACTTTTCCTTAGCTTTCATAGTAAGCTTATCACTAGATTCAGTCATCAGCCAATGAGGAAACATGCTTGGTAAGATCAATACTATTTGTGTGCTTTTCTGTCTTCAGCTCCTCCTCCATTCCCTAACCTTACATAGTGTTTTCCTTCAATAGATCTCAAAGTGCTTTTTATGAAAAACAGGAAAGAACTGAAAAATGCAATTCAAGTGCTAGATGTTTTTGTTCAAAGTTCTTCAGGAAAGAAAGTAAAAAGCTAAAAAGCAATACGGGGAAAAAAGCTTTCATTATCTGAATTTGAATGAACCATAGAACTTACAAAACTCTCAACTTATTAAAACTCCTGGAAAATTTTATCTACCTTAAATCCCTTCCCCCCACCCTCCTGATTGTTCCAATTTTCCCTTTTTGTTCTTCAAGAACCACCAACAGGTGAAAGACTGCGTGGACGCTCTTTGAAACCGTAGGCCTGAGCTGCACAGTTCTTCTAAGCAGCTACAGCCGCTTGGAAAAGGCAAAAATCGCCACCCACAGGTAGCCAAGGCTGGGCCAACATGTCTCATGTAGAGCTGAGAGGAAGCACATTTGCCTCTTGCTGTGCTTAGGTGAAAGCCTTCCACGAAGGCAAGGCCATCCTTGCACCAAATAGGACATAAATCACTTGTAAAGCCAGATGAAGGCTACTCTTTATCCAACAGAAGTTACCAAGGAAGTGCTCTTAAACGCTATGCCGTGAAGATCTCCAAGACACATGCTCAATTCCTCCTACTCTTCAAATACCAGCTAGGGACAGCCAACCTTTTCTGCGCTCCAGCACTGATGAGCAAAAGCACCAGCACTGATATGGCAATGCTTTCCTTATCACTTATTATCTAAAAAGCCATGGGGAAAAACAATAGTTTTTGTATCTTAATAGCTAAGCACAGACAGTGTTTCCAAGTTGATGTGCTGTTGTAATAACTAAAGAATATGCTTTGTTTACATCCAGAAATATCAACAGAATATTAATGAAATAAAGACAAATTAATGACTAAATTAGTGACAAAGCGTAGTAGACACCAGTCAGGTGGTAGTTAAATAACCATTTACAAATATGTACGGTAATGTTGGTAACTATTATATGTCTCTACTCCACAAAGAGACATCACTTAAACATCTTTCTGCAACAAATTCAAAAATTAATTTTAACTAGAAGCCTCTGCTTAACATGCACTAAAAGCCACAAAGTGCCCTTCATGTGCACCTACAGCATGTTATCAAGAACAAAAGTACTTCCTGGGCAGCTACTAGGAACAGTATTTTCAGCATCAGATGAGAATTTTAACAACAAGAAAAACTCAGAAGTAACTACTGAACTTTGAATTCAACTAAACCTTTGATGCAAGTTTGACATTGGCAAGTCTCATAAAAAGTATGTCAGCAAAACAGGCAATTAGCCTTACTGATGTTAGCTTTAGCTGTCAACAAAGCAAATAATCTATTGTAACAATTTTACAACTCAGTATAATACTTAATTTAAAATACAGATAAAAATCAGAATAGTGTTTTGTGTTATACATGCAGGAGATGACAAATAAAACATCACAAAAAAACAATATAATACAGGGAGTGCTTAACAGCGCCTTTTTTTTACTTACATATTCAGGTTTTAGTTTCTTGTCTCCGCCTCTCACAGCTACTTTTTCTAGCTTGTCTATACCTTGCAAGATCAGCTCCTCATCTTTAAGTCTTAGCTCTTCATGTATTATTTCAATGTCACGAACAGGATCCACGCTTCCTTCAACATGAGTGATATCATCATCTTCAAATGCTCCTAAAACAAAAAAAATTTAAGTTATATATTACGCCAAAAAGACAAGAAAAAAAGTATCAGTCTATCTAGTGCCACAGGCACTTGAGATGAAAAAGTAAAGCCAGCAAGTCTGTCCTCCTGCCAGCACAAAGGCGTTACCTGCAGTATTTTATACCATACAATTTCAATACATATGTTATTTTACATATTGACTCCAAAATCCAAACACCTATGCGGGTACCTACAAAGCATAGTATTCTGGCATTTCAGGAGAGCACTTAAGTTCAACACTTCTTTAAGAGTTTTTTCCTAAATACGAACAGACTAGAGCACCCTCCTGAAAACTGGTGCCTACACTCACCTATTGATAGCAAACATGGCAACCAGTTCAAAATTGTAACTGGTAAATACTTTAATACATACAGTAATGACTAAAAGACCCATGGAAAGAAAACCTTACAAATCATCCTGGCAACCCTCCCTGCTCACCAATTTTATGCAGTAAATAAATAAATATTAAAAAAAAAAAAAAAAGAAGAAGTTCTAGACAAAGAATTCTGAAGTTCTGAATGACTCTCAGTGTTTCCAAGGGAAACGAGGCTTAGAAAAAAAGCCCTGAAATCATCTGGCAGACCTCTTCCCTGTTTCAATCTACTTTATCACTGTGGTTCTGACGGTGATTAGATAATGAACCACTCAGACACACAATTTACACAGCAGCTAATTTCATCGGCCTGATTTGAGGGTATGGTTTTTAGGGGGCCATCAAAGAAGCAGATGAAGGTGCATTTGTCATATATGAGTGACAACCATTCACACGATCTGAACAAAATGGTGCTGGCCCTTATTAGAAACACATGCTATTATCACATATTTAAAGTGCAGTTGAAGCCATAATTTCAAATTGCCAACTGGAAACATAAGGGTAAAACAACCAGATATTACTGAAGCATGTGTGCTGACTTCATGCCCTTCTGAAGACAATCTGGCAACATAATTCAGCTAGGATTTAAACTATCACACAAGCAGCACCACAAAAAGAGAAGAAATTTTAAAAATCAATAAATATATTTAAAATAAAAATATCTATTAACAATTGGAACAGTTTATTACTTATTCCTAGGATCAATTTTCAAAGTATTTGTATGCCTTACAAATCCTGTAACATAATAGATACACCTGAGAAATAACCAAAGAATCTTATGTTCGTGTTACCAAAATAAAATTAGATTGATTTTACAGGGAGAAAAAGCAACACATTTCTTGTAGTAAATGTAACACAGAAGGGCTAAATATGAACAATTCCTTAATTCTACTGACAACCCCAAAGTCGGTAGTGTCTCTCATCATGCACATTTAAATACAGTCCTTTCTCCTAACTTATTGAAAGTAACGGTTTTAGAAACAGAATTTTACATTAAAACACCCAGTACACAAGTTAAAAACATTGCTCAAATACAGTCAAATGTCAAAACCATCTTCATGTAAATTTATGAAAAGGCTACACAAGCCAGCTCCCTCTCTCCGACAGCCATCCAGGAGCTCTCCTGGAGCACCCTTTGCCTTCCTCCTATCCTTTCCCACATGACAAATCTAGTGATGGAAAATAGGTAGCCTGGGTGAACTAGCAGAAGAAAACAGCATGTTGCAGATCTGATTTACAAGGGAAGAGCTGAACAAAACCTAGAACAAGTAGGAAGATGTTCCCTACCTTCTTGAGTAGTAGATATTCAGCCAAAGTGCAAAGTTTATCTTTCTCCTCTGCATTAAGAGGAGGAAAAGAGCGGGGGGGGGCACGCTACCAATCAGTATGTTATTCCATGTCTAAAAAAATAAAATAATACATCTGCTCTCAGCCTTTTAACCCGTGGATATTCCAGCCATTCTACTGAAGTCGTTCTTCAACTCTTCTCCATGTGCTTACACCCACCTAAACAGCCAGGATGCCGCTGGCATCAGCAGCGTCAGCAATGAGTCCCCCTTGCCTGCAACTGCCACCTGCTTGGTCAAGAAAGGAGGAGTCTCTCCAAGATGCTGTTGATAGCCCATTTTTCTCTGCAACAATTTAGCTTTGCCTCCTCCTTGTCTGTTTCTTGATTCTTCTTATAGAAGAAATGGAGATCAGTTGCATATTCCATTAAAACACTAGATATTTAGCTTAAATTTTCATTGCTATATTTAGAGGAGATTTTGCATGCACAAAAGGCCCTCAAACTGGACTAAATGTCCAGGTTTTGGTGCAAATTAAGAGAATCTTCTTGATAAGCAACACGTATTAAGCTTTATTTGTGAATCTGTTGTTCAGGATTTCACAATATTGATTTCAGTTATCAACTTTAAACAGATAAGCCTCTTAAGTCAGTGGTTCAAAGATATCCAGACACGAGACAAAGGGATATCCAAAGGGAAGAAAGAGTGAGATAGCAAGAAAGGAAACACGAGGGCAGATAGTGAGCGGAAGGGCAAGGCAGCAAAGGGAGGGCGCGCACGAGAGCACGCACGCGCAGCAGAGACCGCAGCGCCTCTGCTACGACTTCATCCCGATATCCATGCGGGCTCTTGTGGAGCTGTACCAGCCTCAGGTTTAGCTTTTATCTGTAGACTAGCACAAGTCAGATTTAATACTGCAAAGGGTTCAATTCTGCCCTATAGAACTGAGCACCCACTCATCCAAAGATCTCCATAACAGCAATTGGGGGCAGTCCTAGGAATTAGGCTCTGTGTGAGAAAAGAAGCCTCCTGGAAGAGGGAAAAGGCAAGCTGTGAGAAGTTAAAGGCATATTTAAAGTAAGGTTTCACCAAGCGTATTCCATGTTTAAAAAAAAAAAAAAAAAGTAATAATGTAAAAGAAGGAATTGTAAAACTGATTCAAGAAATAGGACATACCAGAAAATAAACGATATATTATCTACAATTTACATTTAATGAAAATAAGAACATAATATTAATTTGCAAATATTGCTCAGTATAGTTTGTTAACAGTATATTCCTATTTATTAATATGCCTCTTCACCTGTGCTACATTAGTGACTAAAATTCCTCCATCAAGATCTTTAAATTCCTTTTGTAAGTGGTGTGATTTCCCCAGGATAAATGCTAGGGAACACGGTATGATTTCCCCAGCATAAAGGGCAACAAAATATAACGCTCAAGAAAAGAATTGTTGAAACTCGGACCCCACTAAAGCATTTTGAATGGGAAGGAGCAGGGAGGGTGGGAGGATGCAACAATAACTTGACATGCAAGATGAGAATTTGACTTTTCTGGAGAAATACTTAAGATTACCATAGGTACCATGCAGAAATACAACACACAGTTTATAGACATTTAGCTCTATGAAGAAGGCAAATGAAAGATGAACATTGGCAAAGAAATGCTGATACCGACCTCAGTGATCACAAAAGGATCATTTAGCAAAAATAATGATGAGAGGGAGGAAAGCAAACCTGATATCTTAATTTTGACCCACTGGATGGACAGAGCTTCACAGAAATATGAGGCAGGGAGACAGACATGGGAAAACAGAGTGCACAGTCTCTTACCAGAGGTTAACCCCATCTGGATCGTGAGCTGTGTTTAAATATAGTGACCCTCAAGCAGAGATGTGCCTCTTCCAGTGACATGAGGTTTCATCTTGGTTGTACATATTGTACATACTGTATTTGGTACACATGAACCTTTGGGAAATATCACCTTCTCAGAAGACAGACAGTTCAAACCCTACAATCCCTTTTATGTAATACTTCATATTACCTCTCAGGAGAGGAAGCTTTCGTGAAAAGAAAATGCTAGCTATGATCTGTTTTTAAAAAATAATCTCCCAGAAGATGCTGCTGGACCTGCATTTGAAATAGAAAGATATACTCCTCATATTTCCTTTGGTGTAGAAGAACATATTACAGAATCAGGAATACCAAGCTTGTTTTAAGTCAGTCAGTTGGTCGAGGTAAATTCCCATACTGTTTTAGCAGCATATAGATATTTTTATTAAAACAAGGTAAATATTTTAGATAGGAAAAGAGTAAACACAATACAACAACAGTATTCAGTCTGAAACCCTGACAGCACCAAAGCTAGCGGCTTAACCCAAAGGCACCAGAAAGGAGGAACCTGGAAATTACAGCTGCCACGTCCAGTCCCTCTTTTCTTGCCAGCGGCCCCAGGTCTCAAGGATTCCTCAGTCTCAGGGAAGGATTTTTCCCTCATCTGTGCACACTGCTTGGGCTTTTGCAGGGAGGCAGTGGGCACCTTTACCCGCAGCTGTGCGGCAGGGACCGTGCACGGGCTGCCACGTGGCGAGCGCCGGCAGGGCCCCGCGGGCCTCGAGGGCAAGTCCTCCTGGCCAGGACGCTTCCCTAGAGCCATTCAAATATAACAACCGCGGGGAAATAAAGCATCTTTAAAAGCTGCGCTTAAAAAGTAACGCAGTAATAGCTGGCTCTGCCGCTTTGCTTCCAAGTCGTGCTGGATTCCAAAGCTCAGGAAAACAGCGTGCCCAGCTGAAGATGAAACCGGGCTCACTGGTGTTTGCCCCGCAGAAGGGCAGAACTATATATTTGCCATGTCCTGAGGGCGACAAGGCCACAGATTGCATTTGCTTTTCTCAACATGCACAGGGAACAACAGATAAATATGTATATAAATAAATATATAAATATGTATACATCACACAGTAACAAATCTCACCTTTTAAACAGTATCATCTAATGGTATGCACATTTCTTCCCATTTCTTTCAAGAATCAGCTTCAAAATTCTTTGACAAAATTTACCTCTCAGCCTCCAGAGATTTTTGCATTGCTTATGTTATACCTGTCAAGATCTGATGACTGTATGTTATGTATTCATCTGAACAGAACCACTACACTTAGTTACAGGCTATCATCAACCAATTCATTCTCTTGCTAAAATCAAGTCATCCAATTACTCCTTGACTAATCAAGGCTGTTTTGGCTTTTTCTTTTTTCAAAAGGTACTCAACAGCATAAACAGTTCACTTACAAGAAATGGAAAGGGGCTAATCAGCAGAATTATTGTTTTGCTGCCACAATTTGCAGTATTTAAATGTAGTTGCTGATTGGACTGAAAGTTTTATGATATAGCATATAAAACTAGTTTGACATGAAAACGAAGCTGCCTATAACTCAAACTTTATTGTTTTTATTTGCTCCAAGCTGCCACTGAGATGCTAAAAAACAAAATAACTCTAGTAAGGCTATCTTATTCTGATCCTAATTGCAATTATGGAAATTAATACATATCTTCAAGATTAATTTAAATTTGGTGTATCAGTTGCTTCGTTTTTCTAATTACCCTTATCCTTAAGGCAAAATTGAACAAAATATTTGGCTAACAAAAAGCACCCCACATCAGGATTTTCGTACTGCATTCACTTGAAGGTAAGTAACTGTGCTGGCGTATGTTATGCAGTGAGTAATTAACAGAGGTATTTAATCAGAACCTGAACTGCAGTTCACAAGCTGAAATTCCCACTGGCATTTACTGAACCCGCCAGCCTTTCCCACTGAGCGAGCTGCAAGCCAACGTTTAAGGAGCAAACCAAAGCCGGGCCCTCGACAAGGGCCATGGGATAGCAGCCCTTCCTCTCCGCCATCGCTCCAGCTCCTGCCCCCTCGCAGGAGCGCAGCAGGAATCAGCACCCGGACACCCTGCGGGACAAAGGGAAATACAACGGGGCAACCTGGCAGTGGGGAAGGAAGGGCAGGAGACACATGACATCCCTCTGAGCTACCAAGTGAAACAGGACTAAAAATATGTAAAAAAAAAAAT
>VZSV01000128.1:731500-744520 GCA_013398735.1 Nothocercus julius | reverse complement strand
AATACTTATATTCTGCCTTGTAATTAAACTATGAAACACCCATCTGTTTATGATTAGAAAGTTCTAGTGTTTGCTGTTTTTAATAGAATAAAACACACATGCCAAGATATTAGACAATTTCCTCTGCGAGGTAGTTTCACCATACCATCCCTAACAATTCAAAAAAGATACCTCAATATTTCCATCTTATTCACTACATATATATTCAAGTTCTAGGGGACATTCACTGAATTAATCTTTCTGCTTTATGACACTTTAGAGCACTTCAGAGCTACTAAACCCAGGGTCTTACACCAGGCATCTTTCAGATTTCCTCTGTTCCTCCAGTGTTTCCATATTTTCTCCAAAAGTAAACATCCCCTCCCAGGTAGTCCTCCCTCTCGCAGCTTATACACTGCCCGTCTCTCCAACTCTTTCACGCACTTCTCATTCCTGCTGATATTCAGGTTTGAGACACCAATCTTCACATCAAGTTACCAAAGCTCGGTGCATAAGAAGTATCAGAAACACTCAAGGAATTGTTATCTTGGTAACAGCTATCTCAGTAAGTACTGACATGCAAACCTATATTCAAACATACTTCAGAAGTTTAGCCAACAAAGTGAACTTGAGCTACCAAAGCCCTTATGCTGTCGTTATTGGGAGAAAAACTTGTCTGACAGGGTGGACCGAGGCCTTGGGGGCAGAGCGGGATCAAGGCAGGAGAGATGTATTGAAGAGGAGAGAAGGGAGGGTGTTGTTGCCGTTTATTATACAGAAAGACTTTTATATTAACTTTAACAAAAAATAATCATATACACTTAATTTTCCAGAAAATTCATTCGTATACTACGAACACATAGTGAGGTTCTTCAGCACTTCTTTATTGTTGAACCCAAGAAACAAATCCCCACTTGAACTGCAAAACTCAAGAGTCAGAACTAAAAGTGGCATTTCCATGGCATTTCCCCAGACCAAAAGTTTTCGTACTGTTCATTAATGCACTTTATTTGTTGCCTCCATACGCTGCCATTCAAGTCAGCGCCGAGGGCACTGTTAGCAAAGCAGCAGCTTTCAAAGACATTCTAGCAGCTACTGTTGACAAACATCCAACATTTAAATACAGCCCAATGCTAATTTTGTTCTTCCACATAAGACCACTGGATAAAAATGTATTCTGAAAAAAAAAAAAACACTAAAACAGCTGTGAAAAGCTTGAAAACAAAAAATGCAAGATCAACAACTTCTAAACGAGAAAAAAATAAAAATAAAATAAACGGACCCTCAATTTCTGCTGAGACCATGGATAACTGATTAATGTAAGACCTCTTGTAAACCCAAGAAGAATAATAAGAACCTCTCCTTGGCCAACGTGAGGCTGGGCTTCATCAGGATGCAAGAGGAACTATGGAAAGAATTCTGGAAAAATATCAACTCTACCTTTGTTGAAGGTTCACCAAAAGGACCCAGACTTCCACATCAATACTTCATCTTTACAACAGGAGCACAAAGGCACATCTGCAAGCACACCCTGCATCTCTCAAACACCTCCAGCAAGCAGAATAGCCAGCAAAAAATCTACTTTCCTCTGACTCCAGTGGGTAATATATGAGGAGCTGCAAGAAAGGGCCTCTAGCCTCAGCACACTCCAAGGGGAAAAGCCTGTAATTTGCATTAGTTATTTCCTATGGTTGCCTTCCCACAGCTTCCAACTCGCCGTATCAGCCTAAACCACACAACTGGATTACACTTTGAAATAGATTGGGAAAATGATCAATTTTAAAAATTCCACCCCCACTCCCCCAAAAAATGACATGTTTAAAAGAATCTTTGACCATTGTAGAAACTAGGACTACTCCAAAACATAATGATCCTCAATGCAAACTGAACTCGAGGCTTTCCTGCCAGCTTACTAGACAGTCCAGCAGCCTGAACAAGGCTGCAGGAGGGATGTTGTTTGGATACGACTCCCAGGTAATCCCTTTAGTAAGGGCATATATTCTATTCGTCTTTCTACTGTGGAGCAACTTCTGCCAGCAGCTTTTAAACACTCACAGACCTCCAAAAGTCAATGTATTTTGGAATACAAGATGTTTTAAACTCATTATGTAGGAGCTAGCACTAGTAACATGTTTTTATATCAGCCAAACACATGACAGCATGTTTTGATAATAATACCTATGTAATATGGCAATGCCTGGAACATCAAGAGTGACCTGCCTTAGTACATCTAAGAGATGTTCATCAATAAACCTCAGCACGGAAAGTCTATTTCACATAGGATTTCAGTATTTCAAAACCTAGTTTCATTCCGGAAGGAAATCTCTGCCCCCAAAAAAGTTTAGGGTCCCAGATTTGGGACAGTCTTCCTAGAGAAACTGCAGCAGCCCCCAACTAAACAGGCTGTCCAGGAACGACCAGAGAGGCTACCAAGAACCCAGAGTGGCCAAGCTGGCAGGAAGCCTGGTTTCCAGGGAATTTCAACAAAACTATCTCAATGAAACCTTACTAGTTGTCCAACAAGCAAATTTCATTGAAAAACAGTTTGATCAAAATTTCCTTTTTTTCCCCCCAAGGGGCCTCAGTACAGGCAGTTATGTTTTAGGTTTTAGTCACAGATGGCTGGAATAAAAGGTTTTCTGCAGATGAAGAACTATCCTTGACTTGATCTACATAAAAGACTGATATCAAAGGGAAATCAAGGTAAGCCAAGTAGGAGAAGTTTGAATGCAGCTGCACACAAGCAGAGCTGTCAGGCACAGGGCCCACTCAGGAGCATTGCAGATGGCAATTTACCTCATGTTGGGTGTGCTCAGATGGGAAATCCAGGCAATTAGGAAGAACTTAATTCACTGATTTTGAGGACCAGGAGTCCCACTAGTCCAAAGGGAAAATAAAGCTTATTAGAAATGTTAATATAATAAAGCATTTTCACCAATGCATTTGTTTTCAAAATATGCACTGGACACAAGCACTTGACAGGCCCCGGTTCTTTTCGATTAAGAAAGAGAATATATAGCATGAACAACCAGGTAGCACAAGGACTATCACTACTCTTCTGCAGAAGCACTTCAAGTATATTTTATCCCTCTTCAACAAACATTCCTTTTTTCAAAAAAAAAACCTTAATATTTGCAAGATTTTAGTGCTTTTAAACAGCTCCCAATTTAGGCACAAGAAGATAAAAGAAAAATTCAGAGTAAACTGGTGTCTTGCCTCAAGACACAAATCCATACCTCTTGTAGGTCTAGCAGGAGCTGACTAGTTCCCCTTCATCTGGAGGCCACCAGTCCCACGGATGACACTTTTGCTATTGCTCCTTATCTATTTTGATATCAAGCCACATCACTTCATCCTCAGCCACAATAACCCAACCACCTATTTCATGCCAACACACTCGCAGAGTTCCTCGTGGTGACCATAGCGATGCAGGGTAGTGCGGAGCGCTGACATGAGCTGTGCCAGCCCACAAGTGCCAACACTTAACTGCTCCTGCTGCTCCCAGGCTGAGCAGGTCTCTGATCTCAGCTGCTCTGGGCAGAGCAGCTGCCTTCCTTCTGGGAAGTCCTTATGTGTAAATCAGCAAAGGTGAAGGTTCCTTCCAATAGCCTCACATTCAACGTTCTCATGCAAAATCAGCTTGGATAAAAAATAATAATAATCTCATGCCTCTTTTGAGAAGGCAGCTTTCTGACTTTGAAGCCAGGATGCTCTCTCAGTCTGCAAACCACTCGATCCATTTGCTTCAGCTCACACAGTGATGCTGACCAACATCTGCCTACTTACCTTTTTCTGTCCTCAAAGTCCTGCAAGGAATCGGCTTTGCCTTCTCTGACATGACATTCTTCCAACCAAAGAAAACCTGGTTTTCACATTTGATATTATATATAACCAAAAGAAGAAAAAAAAAAAAAAAAAAAGCAGTTTTCTCTAAGTTTTCAAAAAGCAAAGAAGAAATAGCTTATAAAAAGCTGAACTATCACTGTCTTAAGGTCTGGATACCCACAGTAGCAACCAAGAAGACTAATAAAGAATCAGCTCTGCATCGTGTAAAAAGACATCCATTCAAGCAGGTAAACAAGTTTCAAAGTCACCTGAACACCCTCCAACACTATCTCATACAGAAGACTGCTTTAGAATATGATCGAGAAGGATGCAAATCTCACCTGCTTTGTCTCCGCAGCAATTACACACTGCCGCATGACATACAAACTACAGCCAAAGCAGCTGCAGGTCAAGTAATAGCAATGACTCAATAAAGAAACCTGCCTGGGTGGGCAGGAGGGGGAATTTATTGGTCAAGTACTTTATGACTCACAGTACAGTATATTAGAAATTTCTCTATGTATTCTTTAGAATTGTGAGTGATTGCCCTTGTAGCTCAGTAGGTAGCTCTCCTGTTTCTGGCCTACAAGGTCACAGCTTTAAGTACCTGCTGAGGAAACTTAACAAGTTTCATCTATAAATAGAATAGCACTAGAGGCTGCTACTCGATCAAGGGTGGCGGCCTTTAGATAAGAATTTTTTTTACGTTTTCATCTTTTCTGATAAGAAAAAGAAATTGGACAGAGGAGCACAATATATTAGGCTAAAGAACAATGGTGCGGGCTCCAGAAACTGTTGTGCCTTGGTTTAGCACAAGGCTTAGAATCTGAGCACTACCCAACTGTAACGAAGGCTAGAAAAGAACATAAGAACAGTCTTCTTTCCGCACAGGCATAAATAATTAAAATTGCAGACTTCACAATAGCTAAGGCTGAAAAGAAACCTACTAGGCAATCAAAATTCAGCTTGTGACATGTAGATGCAGCATTACTGTAAAATAAGCCTTGGATTTTTTTGATTAGTAACGAAAACATTTACAAATTCATAGCTCTCATCTTGCTCTTCCTGAAGAATTACAGGGTAATACATCCTTGAGATACAGTTATTTAAATACCAGGAATAAACAGGATGGTACTAAGTAACGTATACATTTTCGCTCCCCATACCCATATAATTTGAGAGACTTATTCAACTCTCAAAGAATAAATATGGATAATTACTTTTGCACAAAAGTATAAGGGAAAGACCTACATAAACCCTTGAGTTTATTTATGTTTTAAACCATAGCTACCTGCCTATACCAGGATATGGTATAAAGCTCCAGGATCATTTTCACTAACCTGGTGATGTGATTTACTGTGCAGCAAAGGTAAAGGCTAACTCAGGGTGTAGGTGATTTGCCAATACTGCATCACAGTTCTCACCCATGTGCCCAGAAGAACATATTCATGCCTTCCAGGGAGAGCTGTGGAAGAAAAAGCAGTACAGCAGTACCCCAAACCAATCCTGAGGCACAAACCCCTAGGTTTTGTCCCCGTGCATATAGAGAGGAAAGCAGCACCAGAGATGAAACGGGGGAGGAGGGCAATTTTACAGCGTTGCTTCCTAGATCCCAGAGGGACTGACTTGATGCTCAAGTAGGAATAACTAAAGATAGGTCTTTCAACTCTCCATTGAATGCAATGTACAGAGACACTTTAAGGCAATGCTAAAATTGCAAAAGACTGCAGTGCACCATCTGCTCACGAGACACTAACTCTCAAATGGAGAAGTGCAAGAAGACCAAAGAGTTTCCGTAACATAAGTGTGAAATTCCCAGTAGGCCAGGAGCTTCCCAAAGGCACAGCAGGCACAGGGCAGCTCTGCCATGGAGATGCACCAAAGCTCATGTCCAGCTGCCTTCCCAGGTCTTGACTCCCAGCTCTTTCCAGCAAGAAAAAGACCTCTTCTCTACTTTGTAACTAACGCAGCACCAAAAACAGAAATTGTAAGGGCAGTTCAGGCAGGATAGAAGCATTCGGCTAGATTTACACTGCAGTTTAACTCTCTGCTCACCTGCCCATACCTTAAGTATTACTTAAGGAATACTCTGAAATAGCCCTTAACCTAGAAAAGCTTATCTGTATCACCATGATTAGATCAAGACAAAAAAAAAAAAAAAAAAGGAAAAAAAACCCTCACTGAAAGTTGTATTTCTTTCATGGTATCACAGGGTTTTTTTTGTTTGTTTTTTTTTAAAAACACTGATGGGGGAATTCAGTCACCTCTCCTGAGTCACAAGGAAAAAGAAAGCAAATCCACTACAAAACAAGAAGCTGTCTCCAAAATCACAACATACACTGCAAAACTTTGCTAAGAAATTCTACTAAAAGCTACTTCACTTTTGGGAATGATTTTATTAAAAAGTGGGTGGGAGAATGCCATTTTCACAACCTTATGAATGAAAGAGTCTCCTATACAATGCCTCACCCACAGAAATATTCACAGCATTTTACAAAAAGCAAGAAAATAAGCATTAGTTAACAAAATAAAACACTGCATATTAGTGCAATTATAACTTTAATTTGAATGATTTTACTTTCTTCTTAACACGTCAAGAGTTACTGAAGGCTTATTTGTAAGTTCTAGCTGAACTCTGAACTGCTCCAAATATTTAAGTATTTAGTTATTCCAACAACAAAGGGAAGAATGCTTCAGTAAAAACTCCATAGCTCACAGAAACATCTCAGCTGTGTGAAACATGTTTAACGTGTAGCAAATAACTTCTAAACTTTGATAACTTAGCAGTGAAATGTTTCTATATGTGAGAAACTTTTTTTTCCCCTTTTTAACAGGAGGCAGCTACTTTTAGTAACAAGTCTTCCAATATATATGGATATGCAGAGCACATGGGGAGCAAAAAAGAAAAAAAAAGCTTAAAAGAAAATTTGAAAGAAAGTGTGCTAAAGAAAATAAAATTTTGCAAGGCACCTACACTTACATCATTTCAAGGTGGCATATTATAAATATGACAAAAGAGCTTTAGATAACAGAAGTGACACCACTGAGCTTTAACTGCAGAAATAAAGGCACTACGACTGCCCCTGCACAGCATACACGTGCCAAAGAGATGAGATGCAACTCACGCTCTGCTCACTGAAGCGCTGCTGCAGCGAAGGGCAGCTGAGCAACACCCACGCAGGTCTCCCCTGCCGCCACAGCAGCTGCCCATGTGGTTCCTTCTTTGACGAGAACATTTAAAACAAACAAACGAAGCATCGTGTCTCAAGCAAAGGTACAGAAAGATTAGCATTTTTTCTATACAGCAAAACAGGAAAATTTTTTAGAAAAAGTTTTAAAAGGAAGAGTCAGAACAGGGGATTGAAAAAACAAACGTATTTCTCAACTCAATCTTAGCCTCAGTTTAACTTTTACAGGCAACCTAAAACATTGAAAATAATACTTTGAGCTCCCCACTGATATTCACAATGATACAAATAAAGCCAAACAATTGGATCTTAAATCTTGGAGGGGGAGGGAAATCAGTATGAATATTCTCTAACTCAGTTTTGATAAGCATTTACATCAAGTAAGAACTAACTACATTCAGCTCATGTGATTTGGAATCTATACACGTTTTAAATGTTAAATGGGTTTAAGAGTTATTTCAAACCATGAACACCACAGAACCTAGGATGTACAAAACAATAATGACTAAACAGACTTAAAACTGGAGTAAAAGCCATTAAATTTAGGAAATAGGCATGGAGACTATTGAAACCAGTTACTTTTAGAAGTCCCCAGGAAGATGTTTACTTAGCTTCACAGTTGTTTCAATTTGTCACCAAGAACAACATATCAGGAATTAACAAACTCACTAACATTTTGTTTCTCCAGAGCTCCTTAAATTTGATAAGCTTATGTTGCCCATTCAAGCTGAGACCCTGGGCATCAAACGCCATGGTTTTATTTATTAAAAAGGGAGCATTTGAGAGTGCTTTTAGAGGCAAATTTCCCTCCAATTTCTCTACGTTTGAAGAGAAAGACTGGATTTCATTAGAGAAACTAAAAATAAGAGAAAGATGTGGAATGTATTTTCTAGAAACTCAGGACCTCTGCATATCAGCAGGAAGAGAAAAAATCTAAAATATTAAGAATTCTGGCTGCTTAACACCCAGTACAATGAAATCTTGACAGATAGTTGTAACAGGGACTAAATACAACATCTACCATTTTCCTCCCTGAAGCACTATTTAAGAGTAATTTGTAAATTTACACTTGTAACAAGGTTGCCATTTTTAATCCACCATACAAGGAAAGTAATTTTCTGCAAGTACTTGTGACTGATAGACCATAAAAGTTGAAAGGCAGTTAAAGCTGTGCAACTCAAGAAGAAATTACTACAACCTTCTAGCTGCCTGCCTTCTGCCACGCTGAAGATATTTCTGCTCAGTTAAAAACCACTATACCTGAAACATGAAAAATAGAACTGTGAGAATATTTCAAACTAAACAAAGAAGTAAAAAAGAAATACAAAGAAATTCAAACCTTCCACAGCTTTAAAGCGTATGTCAGGTTACTTTGCTACTAATGTAAATGCTGTTATCCAGGACAGAAAATAGCTTTTTACTTAAAATTCCCCATTCATTCAGCCAATAGTGAGTTTGGATAAAGGTTTTCACATCGATTCAGCCAAAAGTATAGCCCCCATCCCAAGGAAATCAGGACAACTTCCAAACTAAAAGCAACGTATTGAGATCAAATCATCACTTCAAATACCAGTAATCCATTTTCAATGTACGTATTTTAAACAGAAAAAAAAAAGTAACACCTCTCAAAGAGCAATATAAGCAATGATGACATATCAAAAGACATAAAAACATAGTGACATACTGCTCTAGTCTGTGTAGTAAAACATTTTATTCATGCTTTTTCAGTTAAGAAATTATTTCATATTAATTGTATGAGAAAACATGTAGTGTTACTCTTCATCACAATGTTAACTTGTGTTTTCCTATTATGCTACCATAGGCTGTTCTCATTTGCTGCTTCATTGTATACATTTAGGTTACAGTTTAGGCATACTGGCAAAGTTTCCACTGATTTAGTGAACACTGACTCTCTACGAAAACAACAGCTTATCTAGGAAGTGGAAGTATGAACACTGAAAATCCACAACCATTCCCAAGTGGGTGTATTCTTAGGAAATAAGGAAGTAAAGATTCAGCCAGATTTGGGGGGGAGGAACAACCACACCCACACCCCCCTTGTTTCTCCTCAGCAAACTTCAACAGCTCCTACAGAACTACCATTACTCTGAGAGTACTATGGTAGTTGCAGCTCTCCTACATGTCCTGCGGTAGATAAGATGTGCAACAATCCTATTCAAAAACCCCTTAATAATGCGAGGAGAGGAGAAAAAAAGAAAAAAAAAAAAAAAAAAAAAAAAAGCTCTGAACACTATTACAGTGGCCAAAAAAATTTACAAAAAAAAAAAAAAATCACTTCTTCTAAAGAAAACACAATTCAGCATATGCTGAATATAAAGAAAAACAACATTAAAACCTTTGGCCTAAGACTAGAAATATCTTCAAGGAGGTTGGAAAAGTTTGGATTGCCACACTCAAAAGCTCCCCCTTCCTATCTAGCCACCTCTTTACCCATCATGATCTTAACGCAGCTTGAGGGAGTCCCTTTTCCAAGGGTTTTCTGCAAAAACACCAGCCAGCAGAAAAACGTTAAAACCCATAAAACAGCAAGATACAACAGTCCCTCTAAATTCTTATCGTCATTTTGTAGAGATACCTACAATTTCTGTCAGGTAAAAACACAGTTCTTGGTCTATGTTTCAAGACAGCAATGAAAATACTCCATCAGCTCTACAAGGAGATTCTCCATCAGTCGGATAAGGAAGCACACAGCTGCACACACACACGTGAGCACGACCAAGCCCCTTCAGTGAGTGGCTAAGAAAACCAGTCTCAATGGGGAGCGGCAGTTTAAAAGCCTTGCCAAGCACACCCAGGACGCATTTACTTGCATTTACGTCTGGGGGCAGTAACGCTTGCCCCGTCTCACCTACTGTGCAAGCGGTAACAGGGAGTTTTCAGCAGGTTTCCCCAAGGTTCCCACAGTAATGCAGATCACTGAGATCACAGGAGATTAACACCCTAGTGCCTCGTGTTGCAGTTGCAGCACCAGCTCCGGGAGCCCACAGAGAACCCACGTGACAGGCCACAATAAACATTTACTCACAGACAGTGTCTCCCACTACCCAGCAGGACTAAAATAAACAAAAACACAACACAGAGAACAGGCCTGCTGAATGGGATTCATCAACACAAACACTAAATGACTACTGCCAAGATCTGCATGAGAAACTCTCCATAAATAGCGTGGGACATCCTCTCTTCAGGATGAAGAGATATTCCCCACACAATGAAAGCTACGTTTGCTACGGATTTAAGGACATAAATGATTGCATCCTTCAAAGTGCTAATGCGAGAGGCTCTACTTAGTGAAAGAAACAAGTTGGAAACAGGTGAGGTCTTATTTAATAATAAAATCCACCACCCTTAAAAAAAAATCAGTTGGCCTCGTGAACAATGCTAAAATATCTGCAAAGGGTAAAACATCCCTGAGGGAAACAAGATTATTTTTCCAGCAATCCCGACTTCAGGCTCTTTGATGTGCAAACCCCCGAAAAACAAACCAGGTCCCACAGTCAGACTGTGCGTTAAGAACTTGAACCAAGCCCCAGGAACAGGCAACGAAAGTTTCAACCCCCCAAAATCTGAAAAACCTACAGATTCGCAGAAACTGCAAAGGTAGTTCCTGTAATCTGAAGCGGTACAAGCTCAAAGTATGCCATAAACTCAAAGAGGAGCTTTTAGGTTGCCAATGATTTTGAAAGGTAAGTATAAGAACATGAGAGCATATAAAAAGAGTTTATACATTTTTCTAATAGAAGGTGACATGGTATGTTAAAAACTTCAATAGGTTTTAGGTTTTAACTAGAGTTTGTGTTGTGTAACTCGGATTCATTTTTTTTTTTAAAAATTGAACAGAGAGGCTATTACTAGCTTTTAGTGCCAAATCTTCAATTTTATAGCACTGTGGGAAAAGGAAAATGGAAGTAATATGCATTCCGCAATCAAAAAAAAAAAAAAAAAAAGGTGATTTTACATCTCTCAGGCTAATTTGCATCATCATTTTTATTATTAGTCATATTATTAACCCCATGTAAGATTTCAAAGTAGGCTTATTATTCAATAAGCACAAAACGCTACAACAGGTCATCACTACATTACATGCTAGCTAAAATTTGTCCTTCTAGGAAAGGAAGCATAAGAGGCAGGGTTAAAATTAGAGAGAGCTACTTAAAAAGAACAGGAGTACTATTTAAAAATGTGACTCCATTACCTTTCTGAAATCCACAGAAGACATGAGAAAAACATAGCAACAACTATTTCACAATCATTACATTTCAGAATTTCTGAAAGAAGTTAAAGTCTGTTACAAAAGGACTGTAAAACTAGATAAGAATAGGTAGGAATACAAAACCAAAATAACAAAATATCTGCACAGTTAAAAAAATAAACTAAAACACACAATGGTCTCATTTTCTACAATCCCCAAAGAAAAACACAAAAATGGTGTTAACCCTTATGAAGTCTGCCCAAGACAAATGCTGTGGATGATTCAAGATATGCATTAAAAAAATCTTCTCCATTCAACGATTTATCCATCTGTACCTTAACCAAACAACTAAGAGACAAACATCCAAACAGAGTAAGTATAAATAGTTCATCGCTTATTCTCAATTGACAGCAGACAAAACAGTAACTACAACTCCAGGACAATACATTTGAGGGAACTGATCCCCTAGTTTTCTTTGAGGCAATACTATACAAGCAGTTTTCAAGAAGTCATAATAGGAACATTTCAAATGTATGAATGCACAACTTTTACACATCAAACTAGCTCCTAACATGACATAAAATTCATAAGACTTACCTCACTCTAGCCCAGCGAGGACTGAGCTTCATTTTTCCCAACACATTGTTTTAAATACTAGTAGCTGTTTAGCAAAAATTAGTATCATTTACTCAGAAAACAGTAATTCCAGTACTAAAATATAAAGACAAGCATTCAAGGGAGAGATGACGCGTTTTACCTCTTCCCTGCCATAGCTGGCTTCTACACACTAAGATACCTTAATAAAAGGTCCACATTTCCAAGACTCTGTCTTATTTCTCAACAGTACTAGCTTAAGAAAAATGTGTTACCTTTCCCCACAAAGTTTGTCTCACTCAGTTGAAAATACAGAAAGGATAAAATGAACCAGAGTTAATACTCCCCAAAACAAGATTAGCAATATCAGCACATGACTGCATTGCCATCTTTCTCAGGATTTAATAAATTAATTATTTAATTTTCCCCTAATATATTGCTGTATCCATCACCTATTACATAACATCTGTTGATAGGACTCAACCTCCAGCATGGGCTACTCCCTGTCAAATCTAGGTCTTAGATTCAGTTTCAAATCTGAAACTATCACCTCCCACAAACAAATCAAAGAAGAATCACGTTCAGGCTGCAGTATATTTAAGTGAAGCACATACAATAGACCCATACTTTTGCAAATATTGTACGTTCAGCTGATTGCCATGTTTATTATTAGACTATCACTTACTTTCAGTACAGGCTATGTGAAAGAAAATACAGATAAATTCACTGTAAACAATCACTTACAGAAAAACTTTCAGGGAATACAGCAGAACTACCACCTTCAAGGATCTGTCCTTCATCCTTCTACCTCCTGCATACTTCTAAATACAAAGGTTCATTTTTAAGTCTTTGTCACAATCCAGTTGAGGCATATTTGTTCTACAGTTTTTATTTAGAGTACAACAGCACATTCCTTAAGTTATATATGGAACACAAATAAGTTTACATACGCATCAGATGAAAGATTCCATCACAGGCGTTAATATGAGACAAAAAGGAGTTTCCTAAGCCTTGGCCAGTATGGGCTCCTTTCACAAGGCCAGCAATATCCACTACATTCAGAAAGGCTGGAATTTTGCTGAAAGATAAAAGTTAAAGATTTCATTACTTAAGGATATCATCCAAAACATCTGGCACAGAAATAGATCTAGAACCTAAAAATGACATTTCTGCCTAGACTGTTATACATGGCAATAACTTGCTTCCTCATCTAACTTGCAATGT
>VZSV01000128.1:700056-721156 GCA_013398735.1 Nothocercus julius | reverse complement strand
CGGCCCCTGCAGCCGCGCCGGGCCGCGCAGCTGAGGCCTGCGGGGAGGCCAGGGCAGCCGGCGGGGACTTCATGCCGAGTAACTCACTGGAATAAAAAAGGCCTTTCTGAGGCTTTGGGCCTTAAAAGAACTTGTGGGTCTTAGGCACTCGTTATGCCGAAAGCATCACGTCCATAATCACAGCCATAGGGCGATGCGCTGTCCCTAATCTTGATGGTATTGGAGAGAATCATTAAAATAACCATTAACTTTATTCAAGTACATTACGATCAAATATAATTGCATTTACTTAATACATTAAATGCATATATAACCAACTCATTTCCTATAAATCAGCTATCAATAGCAACATGCGCCATTTAAAAAAAAATGTGGGTGAGTCTTACCCATCTACAGGAAAGATGGCAGCACCACAAGATGTACACAAATCCCATAATCTTGTCCATGTGTAAACATGCTTAGTGCGTCTTTTCACCAAAAAATAAATCAGTATTTTACCTTCTTGACTTATAAAAGACAATAAAAACGGGCAGCAGTTTCGGCCGACGGGCCCGGTCGCCCCGCAGCTCGGGGCCAGCGCTGGGCTGCCCCACCGCAGGCACGCGCGGCCCGGGGGCGGCCGGCGGCCACCCCACCCGGGCAGGCTGCATTTTTAATTTTCCAGGTGTTCTGCGTAATGTTTGCACCGAGGAACAGCTCCCTCGCTAAGAGGGGCGTTTCCCCGCCTTGCGTGGCCGGGGGATGAGGCGCGAGCAGGACGCGCAGGCAGGCGGCAGCCCCGCGCAGGGCTTGCTGCAGGCGCTTCCCAAGCGGCGCCCTTAGCCACGCTCCCTCAGGAAGCCACGGTGCTTCGCGGAAGTGAGCGTTTGCATCCTTTCTGCGGGGAAACCCGAGCGGAGGAAGAGCCGTTTCCTCTGCCAGGCCCTGCGAATCCGCGTGGCAGGCGGCGAGGGCCGAGCTCCGGGGTGTGCGGCGCCCGCGGAGCCGAGCGGAGCGGAGCGCGGCCTCCTCCGGCTGCCCGGAGGGGAGCGCCGGGCCCAGCCGCCACTCTCCCAGCAGCGGAACCGCCAGCAGGGCCCGGCCGGGCAGGGGGAATTAAGGGCATCTGCACAACAGAACAGTTGCGCTAGAAGAATGATCTGCATACAGGGATCTTTCTAAACCACAAGCAGTCTAGTGTAACAAATAATGATTTTTATAACGTAAACCTGCATCTTTGCTGCTTCGGCAATGCAAGAATGCAAAGCCTGCTTGTTCAGCCGTCGGGTGCCAGACTGGATTTGACCCTCGGATCCATTCTGGGAGGAAGCGGCTGCCTCCAGGGCTCTCTGTGTGCGGAAGTGAAGGTGTTAGGTAACACTGCATGCAAATCTAGGCTACGCTGACAGTAGAATAAAGCATTCTTCCATTTGCTATTCCCAACAAACAGGCGTACAAGCCGGTATATAATTTTAGGCTGTAAATGGAATGAAGATAATTAGCTATCTGTAAGCATCAAGATCACCGGTTCCCCTTCACAGTATTATTCTGATTACATCATTTTGTACAGAAGAAAGGATTTTAAATAACTGAGTCAATAATGACTACATTTTGACTGCATTATGTGTCTAGATCTTTTTTTTTCTCGTATCATAAATCCAGTATCATCGCCAAACACTTTCAATAACGTAACTTATCTCAATTGCACATATAATTTGTTTTAGTGGGCCTTTTAAAATACTTGCACTGAAAAAGAATTCTTTTTTTTTTTATTATTATTTCTAAGTTCCTTTGAAAGAATGTGCCAAAAAATAAATAAGCCTTCAGCAAGAAAACAACAATTCTCTCAACCTAAATTGTCCCTGTCAAAATATGTGATGCTATTATTTAGGATGTCCTCCTGTCTAGGCTTTTTTAGTGAATTTGATCTCCAAAAGCTTTCTGAGATGATTATGGCTTGTAAGGAAACTGAACAAGAACCTGGACCCTTCTGGAAATAATAACATAAGTGAAAGAGAAACATAAAGGCACAAAGAGTAATACTGTTCACTTCAAGTAGGGATATGGGTTCACTTTTCTTAGCCCTCTGTTTCCTGACCCAACAATCCCGCAGTAGAGCAAGGAGCACGAGGCAGGCGAGCTTCCCAGCACCCAGCAAAATACACCGAGCACCAGCACTCCTTTGGGATCCGAGGAGCACCGACAGCTGGGCACCCTACCCGGGCTGTTCTTGCTTATTTAGATTCATATGGGTGGCACATGCACAGGGGGAACTCATTGGAATTGCATAGGGATTTATTTATTACAATTCACAATGGCAATTTAAAAAATAATAAATCATCCTCCTGCAAATGTGTCTCTGGCAATATAATAGAGACTTCAAGAAGAAAAGATAAATCTTTTGGAATTATGAAAAATTACTTGTGGAATGCTATAGAGGTCAGACCAAGAGTCTTAAAAATTAAAGAAATTTTCTTTAACTCAGGCTCTCGGTTTCTCTGAACCACTAAAGACAGATACCATGAAGTGTTTGCCTGCTAAGAAAATTGAAGGAGAGAAGACAGTAAAAACTGTTCTTAAGGCATGTCTTAATATCATAAGATAAAATTCTCAGAACTTGAAAATCACCAGAGCAATGGAGTCAAGGTGAGAATAGCATCAGATCACATTTGATCTCTGGCACAATAAAAGAAACCTAATTTTGAACATTAAGAAGATTCCTTTGGGGGACAAAAACAGACACTTTTATTAAGGCTAATATGGAATCACATCAAAATCATAGCTAAAATTTAATTTCTTTCTCAGTGACAGGGATTTTTGCACCAATATACTTGTTGAGGAAAAGATTGTCATACCAGTTAATAGTTTTACTACTGGTATAATAATAATTATTAACACTCAGTTCTTGCTGGTCACGTGCTTATGTAAATATTTCTGCTATCTTAAAATCTAACAATATACCATCAAGAGGAAAAAAAAAAAGGAAAAAAAAAAGCCTACTAATTCAGGTTAAAAATTACAGTTACTTCACTGTTGATTGAAGCAAATGTATTACTAAAGCACACATTAATAAATTTTGAAGTTAACCAACTTTTTTTTAAAGATACATTACTTATAAATAACTGCAGAGCAAGTTTTGCATCCTTTGCATCACTAAATAACAAACTTCAATATCTGTGTCTTTTTCAGGACTGGAATAAACATAACCTCCACCCTTCTAAAACTCAAGGCATCCCACTCTTTAGGCTCTGAAAGTAGTGTTCTCCAAGACTATATCCCTTTAGTAATAAGGGATGGATTGATCTGCCCAGATCTTTTAGCAACACAATAAACTTCTGAAAGGCTACTCTGGGGTGAGAATATGTTCTTTGATTGAATTTTCTCACCATCCTAATGTTTTGGCAACAATTCTGCTTTCTTTTAAAGTATAGGCATCATATGTCGGTCTCTCAAGAGATTAGTTTTTTACTTCCTTTTTTAAAATAAAAATCTCTAACTTTGCATGATATTTGTTTTTGACCAGAAAGTTGATATTTAGTTAGCAGCTAGTTAAGTTTAACTTTCATTTGTTTTTCTCACCAGTTCATAAGTGCTTGGCAGATACAGCATCATCACTTCACTAAAAACTGGTACAGGTCTTGAAAAACATTTGATTCCATCAGCTAGAAGTCATCTCTCGGCAATATCACCTTTCATCCTACATACTTATGTTTTCAAGTTGCATTTAGAGTCATGGTTCATCTTCCTTGGTTGAATGATTATATCCAAATATTTCGTAATGGTGAGAAACTCATTTTAAAGTGACACACATAATTTAAATGTTAATAGTCTATATGAGATTTTAAACAATGTTTTTTAAGTTTAATGAAGAGGACTATATCTAGAAGCAGTCACCTCAATGTCAGCTCTCCAACATATCAGTACTGCACAGAGCTTATTGTACAGCTAGAACACGTGCAGAAGTCAAACAGTCCTACAGCAACTCCACTTGATTAAAAACAATGTTTAAGGCAGAGTAATACAGCAAACACCTTGTGGTTTGTGCCACCAACATACTCTTTGCTTTTTGCTTCCCAGAACATATACTTACTGCAAAGTCACCGTTAACTGCAAAAATAAGTGGTTCTGCAGAACTAAAAGAATAAACACAGAGACCCCAGTCCTTGCTGTGACCAGGCGATGTTCAGTGCAACCCAGGGGGTGAGGAGAACAAAGTTACTTTTGCACATTGCCAGTCCTGGCTTGCCTGGGTCCGTTCCTCTTGGGAGGAACCGGATGGCTCTGGAATGAGTACACTTGTTGTTCAAAAGAAATTCTGTTCAAGGGCACAGCCTAAACTAAAAGCTGTTGAATTCTGTCGAATTTAGAGGAACGTGTCACACAGCTGCACTGTGCTTTGATATAGTGATTTTAAGCATTATGTTTAGTAGGATTTAACAGCTTTTGGATTTTTTTTTTTAACTATTGTCTCATCCAATTCCACAGTTAGATCCAACAGAGGATCTAACTGTATACAATTCTTTGAATTTTATATTTACTCATTTTTATGCATTTGTGTTGTGCTACCTAGCCTTGCTTTAAAAGTGGTAGAATGGTAGGAGGTTGAGAAAGCAGTTTGTGTTGTTTCTAAATTGGTCAGGACCTTTGTGGGGACATGTGGAATCCCTCACCACTTTCTGCAATATCCCAGTTATTAGCAGCCTAGAAGCATAGACTTCAGAACTAGTAATACTATCTTACTTCTAGATTGTGGGTCTGGCATTTTGAGTGAATTCCTTTTATTGTATACCCATGGAAAAACAAACCAACCCACAGCCTACAGGAATGCTGGCTGCGCATAAACCCATGACTTATTCTGGAATGCCCTACAAACCCTCGGGCCTATGCGGCAGGCTAGGGTGACACCTGGGAGTGATAAACCTTGGGAGAAAGTTACCATTTTTACTCTGATTTGTAAACTTGTGATTTGCTTTATTGTAGCCTAGGCACCCACTCTTGGGTTTTTGCGTTCCAGTTAGATAATATCTGTGAAGGTAACGGTGTCTGCTCCGATACAGCAGTCCTTCCATCGCACCCCTCCGACAGCTGTTGGAGATGGGGTACTGGCTAGAGTAATCTCTGGTCTGCCCTACTACAGCCCAAGTCCACCCAGCAGTTTAGTCAGCTTGGACAACAGCTTCAAGGTGATGCTTATCTCTCATGGAGTAGTAGTAACTTCTTATAGTGCTTCAGATAAACATGTCTTCAACTAGTAGCCAAAAGCAAACTCTTTCTGAAGGCACTCACGCCTTAGGTTCATAGTCAGGTGCTGAGTCTGTGTCTTCCGGGACATGCAATATTTGAAGTAAACAGTAGGTGTTAGAACAAATATTTATAACCTTGGACAAACATTTTCTAACATTTTTTTGATCAACCTAATTTGAGAAAACAATTTGAGAGTCTCCTTCCTATCCCTAGATAAAGCTCTTCTCTCTCTCGTCATTTAGCTGCCTTATAAAGGTCCACCCAATTGATTGGGAAACACTCTTAATTTCAGGGACATAAAACTCCTTGTCTTTGTTTCCTCTTATCCCTTGGACATTCTTTGGAAAAACAGTTTCAGTCAAATTCCAAGATCCTATCTTCTGCTTCCTTTCCTCCCCCTCTCCTTCCCAAATCATGGAGTCTCTCTTTCTTAGAGCTAACCGTGCTCAAACTCAGAAGAATACTATGCCTTCAAGTGCTTTTCTTTTTCTTGGTCCAAATTGCATCATTCTGACCTGCCCTGTATTCGCCTTTTGGAAGAGCTTTGATAACACCTCGGCATTCACATACTTCTTATAACTTTCCAGCCTCTTTGTAGAGGACTGAAAATATTTTATTTAGAACTGCTAATCTACTTGATTGCTTTCATGACTGTCCTGTTGATAGAGAGATGTCCAGCTACCATCTCTTCTTGTTTAAAAGGATTGTGAAGTAAAAAATACACTACAATGCAATAACAAAAGGATAAAATGAAACTATGATTCATAAATTGAACAAAGATACTCAGGTTTTCCCCATACTCGAAGAAGGATTGCATAATGAGAGAGTAATATCCTTTGAAATGACCTATTTATGCTCATCTTGAAGGGCGGAAGGAAACCACTTGCATATGCACAAGATCGGTGGTGCCAGCATAAATCAAAAGTCCACAACCATTTCAAAGATACCAATAATCTTTGCTCTAAAGGTCAGTAACAGTCACAATTACCTCACAAGCACCATCACCCAGCAACAACTGTTAACACGCCAGTGCAAGCCTCTAAGCAAAGTTTTGCTTAGAAAGTATTTTTGTTCCCAGCAATAGCTTTACTTAGATCATTACATCCTTAATATAACGTAAAAAGGTTAGTATATTCACCGCCAGGGCAATAAGAACCCTGAAGTGGAAAAGGCTACTGCTGTTAAGCTGTGGGAAAGCACTGATGACACCAGAAACCTGTTATGATGGGAAAGAAAAATAATGTGACTTCTCTTACCTCAAAAGCAAAACCTTTAATAGCTTAATTTGTTACATATGCAAAACAGATACATTGATTGCCTCTCCATAACACTAAAATTTAGCCTATAACAAGGAATTTTCAAAGGGAAGAGGGATTTTTTATCAGGAAAAGTACTCGCTTGCCATGCTTTCTAGCTAAAGGAGATCTTACAGTGTCTGACACACTAGTTACAATTTACAGGACTCCTGACAACATCATCTGAGAAATTACACATTTGTGTTGGTCTTTTTTAGAAATCGGGTTCTTCAAGTGTGACCCCATATTTCTAACTATAGGCTATCTGACTAGAAGTGAATACAATTGTCAGTTGGTGGGGCAGAAATTTTTAATGTCAGGAACCCAGGAATCTCTGAAAGCACCACAGTCTATAGTCATATCTGTCTAATATGAGTGGGCAGCTTAAGTAATTTGGGAAGAAAGCTTTATTTCCTGTCTGCACACAGAGTTTTAACTGCCCACCTCTGTATAGCATATACTTCATTTCAAAACAGGCAAATTTACTTGCACATAATAAGAATGTAATGTATTACAAAGGAATGTTAGGTGCCTCACTCTTGAAATTGTTCTGAGGGTGAAAAAAACAAAATAAAATAGAAACAAAAACTAATACCTGGAGGTGGGCAAGATCCATTTGATCATTTTCTAATCATCATTAGATTACTAGAAAAGACACTACTTGTGTTACTTTCCTCAATATCTTCTATATAATCTGTTGATTAGAAATACATACATACACACACAGAGTGATAATTAGTCTTTCTGTTGTTTAAGATTTAGCTTCTGATTGTTTATCACATTTCCTGAAATTAGGTCTTCACTTTTGTGAAGGTCCTCTAAACCAATCTCCAGTCTATTTAAAAGAAAGCATTTTGGGTACATTCTGTACTCATGGTCATTTGGAGTTCTGTTTCAGCTTCATTAATATTGATGGAACATGGCTCCCCACTCTACTTCAGTAGATTCTTTGAAATTCGTCTTCAGCATTTGCTATGATTTGTTTCTGTTTTGGGCTTCATCTCTGAATCCAGCTCTTCTCTAGTTAATTTTGTTTTCTTTATTTTTATGCACTTGCTATGACTGTTCCACTACTTGTGCCACTGTGGTGTGTCAGTCCTTTATGGGATCCCTGTTTCGTGTCTGCCTTTCACTGTGATTTTCCATCATTATGGGCCTCTTGAATAAAAATGTAGCCCTTGTTTCTGACAAAGTCCATGTTCCTTTTCTTTTCTTTCTGTGTGATTTTCCGTCATTACAGTTCTTAAATTTCTTGAATAATGATATATACTATGAACAAATGGATGGAGCAGTAATGGCTTCATCAGTGTTTTCTAAAATATATCTGCAGCTTTTAGAGCATACAGTGCCACAGCAGAGCCTGTGCCATGTTTGTAAAAGCATGATTTTCAAAGTGTATTTTGTAGTCTATTGATGACTATGCTACTCTGCATTAAAAAATTCACCTTCTCTCTAACATTACCTACTTCTCAGGATAGTCATTCCAAAATGATATTCAGGCTGAGGAATAAGTATTAGCACTGAGCATCTTTGACTAAAATTGTGGAAATATAGTCACTTAGTGATACTTGCAGCAATACCAACATTTTAGGGAAATAATAGTATCCTTTTTAGGCTCCTTACATGAAGGATATATTAATGCGTATCAGAGCATATGTTAAAATAAATCAAGACAAGATGGCTTTAACTTGAGGCAGTGCATCATAATAAGTGATTTTATATATCTTAAGCATATCTGTAAAAAAATGCAAGCAATAAATGAAAAGCTGCACTTCAGTATTAATTGGTTACTTTTGAGTTGTGTCAGGTATATGATGGAAATCAAAAGTGTAAAACACAGCATTAAGATATTAATGAATAATGTCAGCTTAATGATTTAAGCAATGAAAATCTCGAAATACAGAAGCATAAATTTCAGTAAGAAATTAGGCTTTTTTTAAAAAAAAAAAAAACTTATTTGATTACTGTAGTATGATAACCTAGTCCACAAAATCCTTTAGAGATTGTAAAAGGAAATAAAGTATATAACCAAGTATGTCAATGACATCAGCATTTAGTTTCACACATACACACCCCAAAATACAGGGGTCTTTTCCTTTGTTTCTGATTAGGGTCTTAAGGACCATCTGAGCTACAAGTTTGCAGCATCTCCTTTAGGGTCCCTGCAGCAGTAAAACGCGTCTGTGCGGGGGCTCCCATTCCGACTCCCTGGGCAGACACCTCCAGCAGCCAGAGCCACCGGGCCCTTCCGACGAGCGTGGCCACGGAGACACCAGCAGAACCCCTGCCCCGTGAGGAGGACGGGCAGGAACCTGCAACGAGAAGAGGGCAACACTCGGAGGCAGAGAGCCCTTACGTGGCCGTAGTAAGATTCCCAGAGCTTGTCTGTCGGAGCTGGAAACCTGAGCTTGCTCCAGTGCCGGAGAGAGCCCTGCAAAGTTCCTGTTAACTCCCTTCCAACTACTCATAGCCATTGGAGCAGTTTTCCCTAGGAGGTGAACGATATGTTTAATGGCATAGCTACATTAAAAGATCACAACTTCTTTCTGCTTCCCTTGCTACCTCAGTTTCTGTGTATTCTTCTGTAATTACCTCAACCAAAAGTTATCTTTGTCCTGTTCATTTATGTCACCTGAAGGTCCATATGATTATTTTAAGATTTGGCCTCAGGTGTCACTCTCTGAGATCAAGGGGTCCTTGTCCTAGTTTAAAGCCATCAGGGAGCAGCAAGAGCAAGGTGCTGCAGGGGGGAAGGCAAGCCAGGAGCCAGGGATGACAGCAAGGCCAGCGGCACCCTCACCATGGAGTGTTCAGCCCCACGTTACCTGAACAAGAGGAGAAAAGCAGCTCCAGAGTCTACCCAAAATCAAGTAATCGCCAGACAAATGGACAAGTAACTGCCTCAGCGACAAAGCAGAGCTGAGGTCGAGCCAGGCAGTCAAATCAGCAGGTGACGTGACCAAGCACAGACGTGCCTGCGATGTCCCTCGGGCAAGGGCCTGTGTCTCAGCGTGCCTCCCCGGTGAGCGGCCTCCCAGCTGGAGCTCGCGCAGCTGCTTCCCCTGCACTCCGATCCCAGGTCGCACAGCTGGGCATCAGAGCTGCCCGGGGCAGAGAGCAATCCTGCGCGCCCGCGGGCAGGTCGCAGAGTCTTTACACATCGCTTGGAGCCCCACCACGAGCATCTTATGCTCCCTACCTCGGTGCCTTGATGCAGCTAAAAACTTAAAGTAGAGAATATTTATATATTCCATTCAGTTTTATATTCCAGAGAATCAGTAACTGTTTAACAATGTTTGCATTACTGATTTCTTATTGTTGCATTCCCTTACAACGTGAGCTTGGTGCGCTCTAGTGCAATGGTAGAGATTGTTCTGCAGCACGGAATGAGTGGAGACTTAATAGAACCAGTGAAAATCTTAGTAATGCATCTGCTTCAATGCCCAATTTATGTCAATTTATACCCAATTTTGCTTTCTCTTAAGTAGATGCTTGAGAATAATATTAGGAATTTTATTTTCCTGGCTAAGGTCTTTTTCTTCTTTTTAGCTGGGGAAATCTCTTTGAAATCTTTTCTCAAATTTGACTTTCAGTCCACCATTGAATAATAACTTGAATGATTGCTCCTCTTAACTGTTAAATTAGAAACATACTTGCTGTCTGAATCTACAAGTTACAGTCCTAATCACGCTTGTTTCAGAGCGCTAAGACTAAAATCATGATTTGGCCTCTCATTTAGCCTTGTTATGTTTAGCACTTGCTTACATGTCTTCTACCTGCTGAGAAACATCAAGCTGTTGGAGAAACACCCAAATAACGCCTTTTAGGAAATTGCCAAAGCTGGAGGACTCTCTGGCACCCTCAAGACTTTGGACAGAAAATGTGGGAAGTGTCTGAGGAAACTGGGAGATGAGCTGGAATCTTTAATCGCACAACTACAGGTGCCATTGTGCAGATGAACATTCTTTCCCAGTGCTCTAGATTCGTCCTTCATAAACTCCTTTAGAAGTAATCCTTCATAGAGGCCTTCAAAAGTAATCAAAAGACCCCAAAATTCTATGAACCATAGGTGAAAAAAGCACCATCTTGGAGTTCCTATGTATTGCTTTATGGCATGAGCACATGTAATAATTATAATAGTTACAGAGACAAATTTCCAATTACATATTTGGGGACTTTTTTCTTACTTCAGAGGCTGATTTGATATGAATGTTATCCAGTATGCAATATAATATGGTATTATATACTAGGTAGTGAGATTTAGGCTGTTTATAAAACAGTTTCAGAGCTAGTTACACTTCTTTCACTTTCTCTGCTCAAGGTGCGATAACTATGTATGCAATCAGTGCTCAACCACGACAGCTTTCAAAAATTACCAGATTCCCCAAAATCATGAATTTGACTTGCCAATAATAGGAAAACATAGTGGTTGTGGGGGAGGAAAGAAAGATAAAACAATGACTTGCTTTTTGATTTTTGAATGTCCAAGGAAAGCTGATAACTCCTCTTTCAAGTATTTGAGCCTTAAATCCATTTATAGGCACGACTGTGTACAGCTACACGGTGCAGACTGGGGAAATCCCTCCCATACCATGTGGGTGAGAGTGTACATCAAACCAGGAGCTCTATAGCAATCCCCCGCCGCTAAAGACCCTTCTCCTGACTGTGCAAGGTCCCCAGCACTGCGCAGCAGGGCACCACGTTTACCCTGCGAGCTTCCTCACGCGGTCTGATGCCTGCAAAATGTTTAGGTTTGGGCAGAGTCACAAACATCGATATCTTCAGTGTACAAAGCATGACCTGTTTTTCAATTGCCCACTAAATGGGACATGTCCAAGGTGACAGGAATATGAACTGGTGAACCTGAGCCTGCCTAGACGCCGCGCTCTCCGTCACACACCAGGGCGAAGGTTTGGTTGTGAAGCCTCGTCAGTTAAGCCAACAAGCCATCAGCTCCAGAATCTCAAAGACCAGTCTCCCTGGAAAGAAGAAATTATATCAGTGAGGCCACCTCAGCCTTTCATGAGTCCTCCTGTACCTGACAACAGTCCACCAGTAAAAAAAAAAAGCAATCTGACAGCAACTTCAATATTGCACTTTTATATTCCTGTTTTTCCTGAGTTTCTCTCTTTTTCAGTATGTGCCATTCATAATTATTGACTGAAGAAATACAAGCCTAATTAATTTTCAAATATAAAATTGGGAGAGACTGGGAACTGCAATAGGGATGTGCCCCTACAGCTGGGAGTTCGCCCAGGGAAAGCACCTGAAAAAAACCTGCCCTGATTTAAACAGCCCTAAATACTAAAATGTGAGTAAGATGCTTGAGAGATTCTATTTTCTTTAGCTGAGCTTAAAGATGGTAACTAAAATCTCCCAAAACTCCAAATCACAGAAATTTGTCAAATTCCTACGTATAAAAATGTTCTGTTAAAATCTTTATTTCATTATCTCTATGATGGGGATGAATTAACTTTAAAAAGGAAGTTCTGCAGTTGATTCTGAAGTTAGATTCCTGTCACTAGATAATAATTTGACAGATTATTTAAAACCCTTTATTCGTTATTTACCTTTTGTTTTCACATCATCTGGCTTCAACCTTCTTAAAGAGATTAAACGGAGACCATTTTTAACTTCGATAGCAGCGTCTGTGAAATAATACTTGAAGTTTAGTAATATCAGTACAGAAATGCTTACAATTAAGCAATTTCCAAATGTGGACTAGATATAATTAGTCTGGCTTGCTGAATGAGCTCTTTTCTCACAGTAATCTTTTGTAAAAGGTATTTAGGCAAATTCAGGTGGAATTGCAGAAATTCTCTGTTAAACATTTGTGTTTATAACAGTCATGGCTCTGTTGATCTGAGGACAGAAACACTAATACCAATGGCCACTTTAGCCAGTGATGCTCTGCTTGAAGCTTTTTTTGTGTTTTAACTGCTACCAATTTTCTTAAATCCTATCATTAATGCAGAACTGCATTTGGAAGGATTTTCTTTAAACTGCTAGATAAAAACTGCTCACAAATGTTTCAGGTTTCAACTGGGTGTATCTCTGTGGCTATATACCATTTCCAGGCCTTATAAAGAAAAAATGTTGAAATTGGTAAGAATTAAATACACATCTTATCTTCTGACCCATGTTATCTTCGGACAGTTACAACACTATATTGGTATATTAGATGAGCAAATGGCAAATTCACAATGTTAATATATTCACAAGTAGATAATAAACCTAAATTTTATTTCTATCATAGAAATGTTATGGAAATTTCAATGTTCTGGGATTTTTTTTTCCTCCCCTTTGGCTTGCCCCAAAATATAACTCACAGTTACAAGCTTTTCTCTTTGGGAATTTAAAAATTGCATATGATGCTAGAGTTGAGTAGTTTTTTTTCTTTCCTTTTTATTTAATAAAAACAAATATTGTGTGCAAACATCAGATCTCATCTTAGCACTAATATATACAGCTCATATATAATTACTATTACATTAGGTGGACTCCTAATCTAATAGCAATTAGAGCTTAAATGAGGTAAGATTTTTAAATCAACCTTTCAGAATAGTCCAGCTCAGTGTATCTTAAATAGAATTCAAGTCCTTGATTTCTAAACAGAGCAGTATATTATTTCCTACAGCTCAAATTTCTTTTGGAAGAGCAAAGTTGCTCTTCTTTCAGTAAAGCTGCCAGAATTAAGCAGACTGGTGTACTACACGGGAACTTACCCACGGTCAGAAGTCCTGGGGCCTCAAATACCTGCCTGGGCCAACGTGAGCAGAACTCTCAAGATGGTTTCGGCACAGCTAGTTGCCCTGAGCTTAGTGGTATTGGTATTTTAGGAAATCGGGCTAACACTGCAGTACGGTGCCGTGCCGAGTTTCTCGTGTTACTCGAACACAGGACGGCCAACACCCAAACACAGTGCGGATCTGAACATCAAAGCCACAGTAACCCAATTCCTTATGCTGCCAGAGGAAGATCCTTTCCACCCACAAAGTAAGAGGGAAAGTCTGGGCCCGAGTAGCGACCACATCTGAGTATGTTCCTAGGGAATAGTTCAGCTGCCCTTGTGTCACTGTTTCCCTCCGGCTCGGGTACCGGTGCTCTCCCGCTCCGCTCCTCCCAGCCATGTGGAACACATACCCTCCCGCCACATGTTAGGTTTCGTACTGTATGTTACTTAAATACCATGGCACTGTGTGTTATTAATCAAAATGAAAATATTTTAGAGTTGTTTGTTAAACAATTTTCTAGCTTCAAAAACTTATAAAATGGCAGCCTGAGACACTCCGCTGCCTTGAAGCTCTCTTCAGAGAGCACTTCAAAGAGCAGAGGTCACTTAACTATATTCAACCCTGTAAATGCAATGAAACATTTTTTGTTTTAAAAGTTAGCAGGAAAAATGTTATGCAATCGTTTTAAATTGTGGACTGTTTAAAAATTCATATTAAAATAGTTAAGTTCCGTGATGAGCCTCGTCTCATAGCTTTTGACATGCATAAGCTATAAAGCCTGTGTATTATTAATTTCAGAAATATTTGCGGATACCTACAGCAGATTAAACTGTCACACTCGATGTAATTATGAAGAAAGATTAGATACTGTGCTCGGAAGTTCAGCTAGTGCCCCTTTCAGAAGTTCCTCTGGTAGTGCTATGAGCCCTAGCCCAGCCTGCAGCGACCTTGTCGCGTCGGACCGCGCTATGAAAGCTCTTTCTGTTTAAAGCTTCTGCCCTCCATCCTATTTGCAGCAGAGCCGTGCTCTTGTGAATTGCAAGCCATTGGAGGTGTTAATAAATCGAATGCATCTCGTTAACATTTTTACATGTGCATGCAAACAATATAGAGAGTGACACAGGCGCTTGTCACGGGTTTCAGAAGGGCAGATTTGTTGTCTGTACAGAACAATCTCCAGCTGAGTCACCAGCCGCAGCAAATGAAACCTGGCGGCCAGTTGTGCAGAGGAACGTTTTTAGCATTACCAGTCAAATTGCAGGAGCCTGCAGTAGCACTTTCACCTTTTTATTTGAAGTGGCGGGAGATGAAGCTCTCCCCGCTCCAGCGGTGGTGCGGAGGCAGAGAGAGATGCTCCAGGAGCTGCTCCGCTTCTGGCCCTGCTGCCTTTCCCGTGCACACGAGCTTACCTAAAACAGGCAACATATCAACATGTGTGCATCGAAATGTGGGGGAAATTACCTGAGTTACAGACATGCTTTCAGTTACACACTAGGAAAAAAAAATTAACCGAAAGGAAACTGCTATACGTTCTGAATTCTAAATATGCAGCTATAATGTCTGTGATGTTTCTTAAAAGGAGCAGGATGCAAAAATACATTGCTGTTTCAAGCACTGCTAGTTCACTGAGATATTTAGATTTTTGCTGCCTCCACAAACTAGCCATGGGACGTGATCTCCCAGCACTAGTCCCACTGAAGTCTTTAGCCAGATCCCCATGTACCGATGTCATTTACACTTGTGCAACACTGGCACTTGCTCGTGGGTGTTCATTTTAAACCACTCGTGCAAATGCAGATTTCAGGAGCAGGGTATGGAAATAAATGCATGTTGTTCAGCAGCATTTTGACTTTAAAAGACTCGAAAATAAGCGTTTTTAGTTATTGAAAGAAAAACACAGACACACACACATATATATGGATATAGACATTCTCACGCCGTCCCTGGAGAAGTGCCATGCCAGTCCTGGATGGCTAACTGATAGTTACTCGCTGTTTAGGCAATCAGTGCACGGGTAACAAATAGTTAAATGTTCTTCTCCTCTAATAAACTTCAGATAATAACAGTAAAGTAAGTCATGGAACTTCTTCTGTGCTAACTGCTTAAAAAACAACCTACACTTAAAAATAGTTCAAATTGATTACAAAATAGGCCTTGCAAATACATATATAGGTATATATAGCTTTGTGTCTAGATCTATTGAATGTTTAATATAGAAGAAAATGCATGTCATGCAATTTGGAAACTAAGTAAGGATATATATTTTGACTTCTAAAAATGTTAAGTGGCCAATTTTATATACTCTGAGTAAAAACAAGAAATGTAATGTGGAAAAGTGATGTAATCATGCAGCATTTGAATAGCTGTTACCTCTGTTTCCCTCTCCTGTGAAGTAGCAAGAGCAGTACTTACTCCATAGAGGTGCTGCTAGACTCAGTGAAAAGATGGACATTAAAAATGTGTCCTGCAGGAAGATGTTGTTAGCAGAAAAATTATCACATGTAATAATTCGAACACATTTTCCACTGCCAAGGGTATGGAGGGTCTGGAAAAGCAATTATTTCTTCGTCACATGAATAACTGGAATCTAAAATAAGGTTGTCAGTGTTTCTGCTTAAGGGGATTTTTTCCTTTCGTTTAATTCCATATGTTTTTATAACAACCTTTGTTTTGTTATGCTGAATCACTCTCTTCTAAAACATTTACTCAAAGAAAAGAATTCAGCAAAATATGCACTGAAGAATAAAAACATATATATACTGCCCTCACAAAATACTAGTACTTACTTTATTCCTCCTTTTCGCTCTCTCTTTTCTTGGGGGGAGGTGGTGGCGGGGAGTGAATGGGAGTGGTAGTTATACATGTAAGTCTCTACCAGGCCAAAATCTAATTCTGCTATTTGATATATTATTCCTATTTTTAAGTAGAAGCTTTAGAGCTTGGTCTGATTTGGTTTTTATCTGTGGGGCAAAGTCTACTGACAGGTATCAAGTGCCTTTTCTCCCAGCAAATGATCAGCTCTGAATCCCATCCTCACTGATATTTGCTCTTTGTAGATGGAAAGAAAAAAACACAACATGTTTCATAAAGCTCAAATTGGCCTTATCAAACAAAACATCTGCTATATTTGTGAGTGACTTGTGACAGCAGGAGACATCAGCACTGGCCTTACCAATAGAAGTCACTGCAGTTAATGGAAGCTATTATGGAAGAATTCTGGCAAGATTTTTTTTTTTTTTTTCAAACAGCTAAAAAAATTAAAAGAAAACTATGTTATGTTGTTATGGTAACAGCTGTTTGAAAAATACTGTAACAAAAGGCAACTGAATATCAAACTATCAAGCATCTATTTGACTATTTAGTTTCTTTTAATTAAACTAATTTATAGAGATCTTGTCCTCCTCTCTCCTGCAGCCACCAACACGAGCGTGTGCTCTTGGCTAAGGGATTACCTGCAAAGATTTGGTAGGATGTCGGTCCTGGAGCTGCAAAACTGCTGATACTGCAGACTTCTTCCGCGCTAAGCTCCTCTACACGTTAGACCTCCAAAAGGGCGTTGGGGCTTGCCTCGTTCACCCCGTTTGCAGCGTTCGCTGGCTGCGCTCTCGGCGCGAGGAGGTCTCCTCCGGCCCTTGCTCCCTCACAGGGCACGGCTGGTGTCTCTGCAGGCGCCACGGCTGCGCCCGCAGGAACGCGCAGGGTCCCCTCCGTGGGGCTGGGAGCCGGCGCTTCTACAGCCCTTGCCAAAGGAGGCTCCAGGGCAGTCTGGGCAACCAAAGCGGAACGCGACAAGGCCCTCTGCCAAAGCCTCCGCGGTGCTCTGTACTCTGCAGTTTTTCAGAAAACTCACTCTGAATTAACCTAAGTTTCCACAGGCACTAACTTCATCCTCTTACCTTGCTAGGAGCAGGTGGTTCTGACTCGGGTGCAGTTTCTGTTAGCGAATAATGACCATGACGGGTGTTACTGCTCTCACCCTTCCGTCTCTGCCTCTGAAACACCCTCAGCCCAAGCAAACCAAGGAGCAACCACCACACGCTTTCTGCAGGAGATGTCTCAGGCCAGGCGAGCCTAGGAGCTGCGATGCTAAATTTTCTCTAAAATACATAATAGAGAATAAAGTTCCATTATATAAGTACCACATATGTATTGTGAACTTTGTATTTCCTCGTACAGAGGGGAGACCTCAGAATTGTGATACTGCGTTTAGTTTCACTGCTTATTGTTACGCTGTGGTGCTGAACAGTGCACATTTGCATGGAATCCTATTTTAATGAGGTTAACTAACATGTTTTAACTAATAGGGTTATGAATTTGGGGTGGGAGGGTAGGATACAGATGTTGGCTTCTAGCTGTTTTGCTGTAACCAAGAATATTGGAATCCCGTCATTTTCTAAATAGACAATACTTTCTGTGCCAACATTGAAAACTATTCATGTTAACATGCTATAAAAGCCACAAGAAATATTAGACAGCAACAACCTACAACAACTCATTTTGTATCACTTTGCAAAAGAGAAAGTGAGCTGCTGGTTCACTGCAGCCACCCAAACTCAGCCATAATGTGCCATAGATATCCTACTAAAGTACATAGATATGGGACAGAGTTTGGAAACTGAATGTAAACTGTGGTATTTTCAAAGGCACCCAAAAAATCCCTTGAGCATTTCAGACATTCCAGTCAAAGCGATTCTTTAATTTGAGACCAACTTAGCACATTTGTTTTACATTAGAAGAGGCCGTATAAGTTGTTTACCTTTGTACAAGTCAGCGAGAGATCTTTCTGTAAGTGTTGCGAACGGAAGATTGCACCGTTCCCATAACAAGGGCAATTATGGACAGACACAGGTAATAGCTGTTTAGAAAGTGTTAGGAGCATTATTGCAGATAATAGACAGCCTTTTCTATCATTGCCCTTACGAGTTTCATTTATCACCGGTGCTTTCTGCCTAGATTGCTTGAGACAGTTGCAGTCTTCTCATTTACTTTAAGCTAACAAGAAGTTGACTTTGGGGGTGTCCCGGACTGAGTTCAGCCATGCAAAGGTCTGGAACCGCCAGGGAATACCTAAAAACATCAGACATGTCCAATATCTAGTGCTGCTGCAAATTATCACCTCTTCCAGGTCAGAAAGGCCAAAATAATTTCCAGCTCTATATTTCTAAAAGCCGTTTTCATTTAATCTGTCCTTCACAAATGGTAAATTTAATGAGAACTTCAGGACTAACTCAAACTAAAATTAAAAAGAAAAAAAAACTTGATATATGTATATTCAATTCAAATGTATTTCAGTAAGCAACAACCTGGCCACTATTGAAATAGTTCTCAAGTACTATTGAAATAATAGGTATGTTCGCAAAGGAAACCTGCTTTCTTTTAAAGTGACTGTATGCATTATTTCAGCTTCTTCTGATAATAGTGCATTTAATACCAGGGCCAAGATGCAATCAATCTTTCTTTGTTGGAAGAAAGTGTTATATTGTGCCCGTATGCTTATATCCACCCAGCAGTTTCCGCCTGTTACGTGGCCTGACATTCAGCAGGGCTCTTTGCTGCTCGGCCTCTGCTGTTTTGCTCCTTCCTGCTTTCTGGGGAGGTGGGAAGTGCAGGAGAGGTGAGAGGGGGACTGGGTAAGAGGAAGGGAGCCCGTCTCTAAAGAGACATTGAATCAGACCCGAGTGCCCGAGTGAATAGTTGACGTCCTCTGTAATTATACACACGTTGAACTCTTTACAGTTGACTTAAGTTACTTCGAACTGCATTGGTGTGGCCCTTCATATTGATTAAAAGCAGCATCTATTTACCTTAGCAATAAATGTGGTAAATGTGGAGATTAGTAAAAGTTCACTTGATCACAATAAGAGGACCGATAATTCAAGGGCAATGCGACCCAGATGGAAGGCAAGCGCCGGGAGCAGCGTGCGGGGAGCCCGGGAGAACATGCACGTGTGCGCCGAGCCCCACGCAGGGCGCCCGCAGCAGGCAGGGCTCCGACGGACGCTTGGAGGAGGCCCGGAGCTCTCCTGAGAAGGCTGGCACAGCTCTTCTCCTGGGCAGAGTGACAACTACCGAGCTCTGCAGAAGGAACAAGAGCATAGAGCACAATGATTACATGGGCAATCTCTAGACAACCTTCGAAAGAGGCTCCATGTCTCTAATTCTTCTTCCACCTTTTCTCTGTGAGAAAGAAGATCTTTAAGGTAAGCAGGACACACTGCTGATTTTATATGTTGAGCTCTATAGTGTAGACTTTATAAGAAAGGGAAGACTTGGTTTAGTAAGTGAGAGACTCAACAGAAACACTCCCTCTCATTACAGGATCTCCTATAAAGAAGAGGGGAGAACTGTTCATGTCTTCCTATTGCGTCTATCATTCAGTTTACATAGTAGATGTTGCATTTTACTAATCATTTTTGTCAAGAAAAAGCAGCAGCTGATAACTAGATTAGTAACAGAACTGTTCTCCATGTCACAGGAGCAACTTGGAAAATCAGATTCTGAAGTGGTTGTATCCAGGGTTTGTAACAAAAGGGTCGTGTCTCTTCCTGGGATTGACACCCATCCCTTGTCTCTTTTCTTTGTACGGATATTGATGCACTGCGTGCTTACCTCCTTGCAGAAAATGACGTGATAAAATGGTGACTTTTAACAAGCATTGAAGTGATTTCTGGAGACCGAATGTAGAAAACAGTAGACCAGACTGTTACTGAAATACAGGCAATAATTGGGATCTCGAATTAATAACATTCCCCATCGTGTGATATCTCAAAATAAATTTCCTGCGGAAGAAAGACTTACAAGTGTTTTATTCCTAACAAATCCTGTCACCAGTTACAGTGGTCCCATCAAAGAGCTATTTTAAAGAATGGCTTCGGTGTTCACATGTGCACTTGTTTGTCAGCGCTTCACGTTCAGAACATGCCAGAAACGTTTAGCAGCAGGCCAGAGACGCACTCGGTGCTACTTCGGCGCGGCTGTTGAGAAGGCTAAGAGTAATTTTCCAGTGTTAAGCAGCAAGGTGAAGGAGATTAGCAAAATAAATAAATAAGTGAAATTAAAAGGCATGGGAAAGGGGAGAAGCGGCAGTCACCCATCGCCGCGCTGGGAGCCCAGGCCCTGCTCCTCCTCACCTGGATCCACGTTCCTCTCCCAGAGTCCTGGCGAGCCCCGGGTCGCCGGCCCCTCGCTCCGTGTGCCCGGAGCAGCCAGCGGCTCCTTGGGAAGCTCTTGGTCCCCCCTTCAGATGCCAGGGGGATTAATTGGTTTGGGAAGCGGCGCGTCCCGCCCCGCGCCCGGACTCCCCCCGCAGGGAAGGCGGCCGGAGCTCCAGGACTTGCGCCCGTCTCTCGCCCCTAAGTTTTCCAAACAAATCGCTTTTGTTGCGCTGTGGGTGGACACGCAGGAGCGGTGCCAGGGGCGCGAGGAGGGCTTTTTCTTTGCCGCATAAATCATTCGCATTGTTTAAGGTACATTGATCAAACTAATGGCTTGTAATAGGCTCCTAATTGCCACTAGGAAAGTACTGCGAGCTCGCATCTGAACGCGCAGTGGGTCGCGATCTGAGCTGGAATTCACCGTAAGCTCGAGCTGCAGTGACTACAGAGCCCGTGAGGAGCCAGCGAGAGGCGCCCGGCCCCGCATCCCGGGACGGGAGAAGGGGCAGGGGGAGCAGCCGGCGGGTTTGCCCCTTCCCAGTTCATTAGAAGGCGACACCTGGGGAGGGGGTTGCTGCGCAGCGGGGACGGGCGAGAACTTGGCCGCTGCGCGCCCGCGCATCTGCCCACGCGCACCGGCGGCCGCCCGCGGGGCGCCCCGCAGTGCTGCACGCAGCGCGGCCGCCCGAGCGGG
>VZSV01000128.1:670011-689297 GCA_013398735.1 Nothocercus julius | reverse complement strand
CGCACCGCGCGGCAAGGGCGCCGCGCCCGAGGCTGCCGGGCCTTCCCGGGCTCACAGCAGCGAAGGCGTCGGGGCAAGATGCGCGTTCCCGGGCTGGTTGGGTAGCGCTTGCAGCTCCCAAGCGGCACCTAATGTGTTCTGTCAGCACATGCGTTATTTCCCCTATCACGTTGGTCTTTCCTCTCTTATCCAGAGCAATAACAAACTCTTCACAAGAGCTTTTGCTTAGATTAACCCAAGGGGCTTTCTGGCAGTTCCCTCCTGCTCCCTCTGCCTCAGCGCTTCCACGCGGCTGTTACCACTACAGGCTCTATGGAGCGGTGTGTGCCCTGCACCTCACGGCTCCTGCACCAAGAGCGCCTGCAGAGACGCCCAGCAAGGGCAGTGTGAAAGGAATGGCCACAACTCCAACCGCCTCCCCTTCCAAAGCCATGAACGTGTGCTTCAAACAGAGGTCAGGCCATTTCTACACATACCAAACTCCATATGATATCAACATTTTTCTCTATGATGACTTTAAGAAGCAGATAGGTCCTGGTAATACAAGAAAGGCCTCATTTTTCTTGTGGGCGAGGAGGACAAAACCAAAGCTGCTTGCCAAAATCCTGAGTAGGATGACATCTTTTCACCTCTCTGCTAACTAATATATTTCCACTTGTCACCACAAAGATGCAAAGAAACAGCCCTTTTGCAATAAGAGCAACTCAGGAAAATGTTGCCCTTTGCATTAGTAATGACTCAGGACACTGGCAAGGGCGCCAGTTCTTACTGTTTTTAAACAATATGACACTTTATTATGGAAGTTCATCTTTATAACAATGGTTGCAGAAAATGGTTGACAATCAAAACAAAATATTTTTTTGTCATGGAAAGCAAAGAATGAATATTTACAGTAACTTTCTATCACAAACAATGAAATACCTTAAACAGTCGAGGCAGTAAATATTCTTTTCATGTCTTGAGAGATTATTGAACAATAACTTGACATTGTACTGACATATATCAACAGGGGTTCAAGATGTTTAGATAGCCCTGACCAAGCTGTACACCGCAGGAGGTCAAAAAACGTTGGCTACACACTTATGTGAACTATGTCTCTCTGTTGTTTTAACTCATGAAATTGATCTCTTACAGGGAACTTTAAGAAAAATGTTTCAGTATAAAAAAAAAACCCTCTACAATCTGATGTTTTGACATCTGAAGCAGTGATTTTATCCAGGTCTATCTCAAACGTCTATTATCATTTAAAATATCCCCGGACTCTTCCCAAATTACTCTCCGATTCCCCTCACAGTCGCATTGAAGCAGAAATCATCATTGTCAAAACCTAGAGTGTCACATACTGCTCTGAAGTATTTCAAAACACTAAAATCAGGTCTATGGTCTATGACTTACAGCATGAATACAAGAAATACTTACCAACAAGCATATTTACACTGTAAGAAAAATACAGTAACATTTGTACCTAATTTACAAATATTCCCACATTATAGAAATTACGCTGTTGGTTTTATGCAGGAAATGAGAGTTACAGAGGTTGGAAAATGAGCAGCAATATATAATTGAGCCCTTGTTAAAGGTATTCATCAAAAATGGAGATATTTTTGTTTGCACCTGTCCCTGCACTATCTATTTTTTTTCCTCTCCCGGCTTCTGCTTCTGCTGCGCCTGCTGCTCTCCCTATGCTCCGCTTTACCACGCTTGTCTCCGTAGCTCTCTCTATATTTTTTCCTCTCCCTGTGCACATCTGCACTGGGGCTTCTGGTTTCATTTCTCCTGCGCTGCTCTTCACCGGGGCTTTGACTTGGACTTTTTCTTGCTTGCCTTTGCCTGTTACTGCTATGACTTGTGCAGGGGCTTCTCCTGCTCCTCTCATCCAAGCTTTGGCTTCTGCCATCCCTCTCCTTTCTTTCAGGTTCTCCCTTGCTGGTGCTCTGGTATCTGCTTTTGGACTTTCTTTCCCCCTCACAGGAGTTCCATTTGTTGTTCTCCGCAGAACTATCTTGCTTTAAAGGTCTATACTTCTCCCTATCTTTGTCCTTGTTACCGTGACTACTGGAGAGATCTTCATAAAGTTTTTCCTTCCTAGTCTTTGCCTTTCCTTCTGAATCGCTGCTGCTAGCCTCTGAAAACTCGTCTTTTTTTCTTTTCTTAGAATATATCTTCTTTTGTGCTGCTTTATCTTTGCTGTCAGTCTCACTATCACTGCTGCTTCCTGAAGTCTCACTGGAGGATGAGGAAGAGGATCTTGTCTTATGTTTCTTGTGTTTACTTTTACTTTTTTTCTTTTGCTGCTTTTTCTTCTTTTTGTCTTTCTTTTTCTTTTTCTTTTCCAAACGATCCAATTTCCTTTTATTTTCAAAATAAGAGTACACCAATCAGATATATTAAGACATTTTAAAATATGTCTCTATCACTCACTACTTTACAGTAAATATAGTATTTTCTATAAAAGCATGTTGGATTTCTCTCCTTTCTGCAATCTTATTTTAAAATTTATGATCTTGAATTAACCATAGCTACAAACCTCCTGTATTCCATAATTGTTCTCTCTCCAAATAGGAGATACATTTACCAAGAAAAACAATAAATCAAACAAAAAGACACGCCACTTAATTTAGAGAGGGAAAAAAAAAACAAAAAAAAAAAGTAAATTTGAGCATTGTAAGGAAGAACACACTTAGCAGTACTTTTATTTCATGTCAACCTACTTTGGAGAATAATTTGCTGCTTTTTGTTTGTGCACTTTTATAATAAGAGATTTTGAAAATGAAAAATTGACAATTAGTATTAATTTCCTAATAACTATGGAAACTTAAAAAAACGTTATGTGGGCAAATAATAGTGATGTTTTTGTTCATTTCTTCTGTCACAAACAGAAATTTATCATTTCTAGCTATCTTCTGTCATGCACACTACCATTTAATGTCTGCTATATATAACATAGCATAATATTAGGTAAAAGGTAAAAGGAAAATAATAGGTAAAAGCAATTGCTAAAGCAATAGGTAAAACCTATTGCAAAAGCAATTTTTGATTTCAGCCCCTTGCTATCTCTATTTATTCTTTACAAGGAATCAGTGACCAAAAAGTAAAAACACTTTCAGTATATTAAAAAATATTCCTGCCTGAAATGTAGAGGACCTAAGTATTCACTGAACTTCAACTTAGAAAATATAAAGTACTGCAATTTAACTGTGCTGGACCTGTAAGTTCAAACATTTTCAAATGACTCAGACTACACAAGATTTGTTACTTAAAATTAACACAAAATATGTCCATTAGTTTCAGAGAAAGACTGACTATACATACAAACATAGTATGTCCCTAGCTACTCATGTACCTACTTATGCATTTCCCTTTAGTGTTGCAAATTAACAGAGGAAAAAATGTGAGCTGCCTTAATCACATGTAATCAGTAGGACAGAAGCAAGCAGAGAAAACCTTTTTCTTGCAGTTCCCAGAAGAAATTACTATGGGCAGCTCCCTCTGCTGGCTCAGATACATCAGCAACCTGCAACCCTCTGACAGGGAGCAGAGCAGAGAGCTACGGCAGCCTCGATGCTGGGGCACAATGTCAGCTTCTATTTAGCTGTACTGCAAAAGCTATAATCTTTGCCAAGTCGTAAATCAGTAAGCGAGGACATATCGTTTTTAATACTGGAAGAAGCAGCTCTCCATAATGGAGTGCAAGATAATATTTTAAAGTAGCAATTAACAGTATCTTAAATGAGTCAATACATATGTAATACTAGAGTGCTTATTTGAGTATCAGAAATAAATTAGAAATGAAGCTCCAAAGATATCAAAACTAGACTAAAAGACCCAGATTGAAAAAAAAAATCAAAAAACAAAAGACAGCAAAAAACCCCACCAACTGATCAAGGAAAAAACATGCTGCATAATGCCATCTGTGGCCAAGTATACATTAAATTAAATTATTTTTCTTCTGCTATGATGCTGCTAAATTCTGCAATGGAACAGAAGATTTAGACAAGCATGCAAAAGAAAGCTATGGTCTCAAAATCACCAGCTATAGGTGATCACCTCCACTAGGTACTACTCATTACCTTAGAAGTTTCTGTTTTTGTTTGGTTGACAGTGATTTTAAAAATTCAACTTCTGGATCATCATCTCCTTCACTTGCGACAAATTCCTAGGAAAATGTAGTAAGATATTACTACAGAGGTAAAACAGAGGTAAAATAACCTCTAATTAAGAGGTAAAATAACCTCTTAATTCAGAGTTCTGTATTAAAATTGACACTTCCCTATGTACCTTATATTTCCACAGGCAAAAACACATTTGTATTACCACCCCAGCGCAAGACGCTTTCGCAGGAACCCCATATTTGCTGCAAAGAAGAAACACATTTTGTCTCAAAAGGAAGTAGATGCTATAATGCAGGGACCATACAAAAGAACTATTAGTAACATTCAGAACATTACTGCTAGGGAGAGAAGCATTTCTAAAATACTCGATAAAAAAAGAGCAAATCTTGGAGCCCACATGATGTCCTAAAATAAGTCATTTATCATTCTTGGAGGACAGGGAAGACTCTAGTCCTACTCAAAGCCAATTTAGGAATATTATTTTTTCTGCCTCAGTGTAATAGTTAGTAAAATGGATGTTACAAACATCTACCTTACTGTTACATTATTTATCTTTCAATGTTCATGAAATGTTCTAACAATGCAAAGTTTGTAATCATATAATTGATATACAGTAATGCAACAAGCAAAGCATAGATACTTTGAGACCTTGACTTCTTCAAATTGTATGCAGCTGGTCCAGCACACAGCAGAGCTCTCTGCTGTGATGTTTTTAACTTTAGCCACACTCAGAAGGTGAAAGAGGATATAAAGATAAAAAGCTCTTTCAAAAAGAAGAAAAAAGAAAACAAAAACAACCATCCTCAATAATCCTTACATCATTGATAGGTTTAATACAGCTCATATGCTACCTGTCTTCTGGGATAAATATAAAAATACAGCTTTGTTGAAATGCAAAGGGAGATCTATGGAGACACAACGAGCTTGTCCATTTAGTCAGGCTTTTCGGGACGAGTGAGGGCTGTTGGTCACCTTGATCACTGGGTGGTTGGATCGTCTTGCTATATGAACAAAGGTTGCTTTATGGTGACTCACTCAAGCAGTGCATACAAGTTGCTCGTTTTACATTTTTATTAAAGCACCTCAATTAGAAGTGTACCTTAAGAAGCCTAAATAAAGGCGATTAAATATTTTCACTTCAAATAACAACAGATGCAACAATAGTCAGTTAAGTCAAAAATCTTCATATATAACATTTCTGTCAGTAATTGATGCTACCCCAAACTTCATTCAAAGGGCAGTATCACAGAAGCCCCATTAGCGAAAAATTTCAAGTCAGCCAGAGGGAGGCATTTAATTCATTAACAACGGGTTATAAAAATTTGACATTCTGACTAAAAGCAGGAAAACGTGGTAAGTTTCTGGATATTTTTCTGCTAGTATAGCTATTCAGCTTTCCTATGGATATGCATATTGGAAAACATTAAGTAGCAATTCACAAGCAATCACATTTAGATTTATAGACATTTTCAGCTTACTGGTAAAAAGATCATTACCTGTGATGGATCATTTACGGTCAAGTTTCTCCCCAGTACATTTCGTTTCAGTGCAAACCCACTGTTTCTCATCTCCGCTATTAGCTCCGAGGGGTGCATTGATGGCCCTGTTCACAAAAATCACAGTTTGAATGTATCATTTATATCTCTCTACCTTTTTTGGACTCCACAGTAGGAATTCAGTTGAAGCTTTGTTAAGTAAAATCACAGCTAAATCAACTCAATAATCTTCTGCTGGGCAAATAATCAGATATGATTTTCTAAAACAGCAGTCTGGAGATTCAGAATGGAAAATAATTGCATTTTTCTTTAAGAGCAAGGGGATTCTCTTATGTAACTTTGTCATGTTGAAAACAATATATTTAAGTAAGTCTAACAGTATATTTTTATTATACTACTAGATAGCGCTGGAAACCAAGAAAAAACATATTAGATGATACTTTTAAGTACCTCCTCTTCCCTAGCACAATGGGAAAATGCATTTCTAATATGCTATTAATATGGCATTTTTAATAATGAAATATTTCTTTTTTGCACTTAAATGTAGAAATTAACCAAAAAACTCAGTACATTTATGAAAAACAAAACAAAAACCTATGTCCTTATTTACTCCAAGGACCCCCAAATCTGCCAAGTCTCTAGGCTGTAAATATTAAGGCTCCTCATTGGCCTCCATTGTAACAGTTAGCAAAATACACAACACACTGCATTAGAGTAGGTGCCTGGGATTAGGCATGTTATCTTCGTTGGCAAACATCCCTACAAAAGTAAAATATTAAACTTATTTTGGATCGTTCAGCTTTGGTTGCCTAATCTACAAGCGTTACACGCTCTTTTGCCTGAATTAAATACTGCTATCAGCAAGACCTCACACACTCCCCCGACCAGCTACTTTCCACATCTCCAGGTACGCACTCTTTCAGTAGGTCCCTTTCAGTAAATGTAATTACCACATCACTCTCTAGCTTCATTGCTAACGACTTAGCAACACCGTATGAAGTTTATCTAAATTACAAGGCATGTAAAACGAAGTATGAGGCACATGACTTCTAACCCTTCAGTCAATTAATTGTAATTGATAGAATAAATTAGTTTTATCAAATATACTGATTCTGTTTTGCAGTTTTCGGATACGGAGGAGTATGGAACAGAAGAATAAACAGATTTTTACAAATATAGAAAACAACATAGCACTTTCTCAAAAAAAAAATGTTTTTCAGTTTTCCTGCATAACATGCTGCTAGCAGAAGGCCACTATCCACCAACTGGCAGAAAACTGTGGGTACATCAGAAATAGAAAAATATTGTCTACCACAAAAATAGATGTTCTCATATATTAGTCTCTTGTGAGACAGTCTGTGAAGAAGCTGGCATGACCTCATGCAGGTGAGAAGGTCTTAAATATGACTGTCAGGAGTTGACAAAAAGTTAAGATACAGAAATCCTGTAAGAATAGCTGATTGTGAGGACTTCTAACAACTACTCTCTCAGCATTTATCCATCAGCAAACTAAAAATAAGTTCAAACTTATAATCTGTTTCATCATCTGTTTCTTATTCTTTCTGAAGCAAGTCAAATGCAGTACCTTGCTATTTTTGAATATGACTGTGTCAAGCTTATTTTCTGGAATTTTCATTTTGAAAGGAAAAAAAGAAAGGTTTCAAACTTTTCCAGGTGGTGCTTGTTTAAAACTAAAACATTAGTCTTCTGTAAAATCCAGTCCCAGAAGAGCTATTTATCACACATGGGAATTAATTCATTGCATGCTGATAAGCTACTTCTCGTACATTAAGATGAGTTCAGTTTTCTAGAGCTACCTAAAGACCGAAAAATCTTAAGGGGTTTCAAAAAAAGAGGTTCCACATTAAGAAACAAGAAAAGCTTTTCTCTATTTTTTTATGATCTTTGTAATTTTCAAGATCAAGTGTTTTCATGCAAACAGACCATAGTTCCTTCCTTTTCCTTGCTTCTCACAAAAGTGCTTGCTGTCTTACTCTTCTGCTAAGAAGGCCGTTGTTTTAGGTTAAAAATAAAAATCCATTTAGCTCAGTTGTGTCAAAGAGTTGGAACATTTGTAAACTCAACTTATTAAATGAAGTGTGAAAAGCAGGATTTTAGTCTTGCACAAAGTGCAACCTGAGCACAACCTTAAGTCAACAGCTGTTGATGCATCTATATAATATTCATGCAATTAAGAAAAAGAAGTGCTTTAAATACAAATTTTTTGAAGGCGATATGAGCCTGAACTATAGCGGGTTGCAGAAGGATATCACACTAGGATTTCTAGAACATATCGCCAATTTGCCCGTATAACAAAGAGCACTCCAATTTTTCATTGCACTTAGCTGATATCAATTTAAAAGAATTAATTCTAACTCTATTAATCATGGCAGGGTGGGGAGGGAAAAATATAATTCTGGATTTCAATCACTTAATGCCTAACTTACAGAAAGCTCCCCTACCCAACTCGATAGCCCCCCCCCCCCGCCCCAGCTCAGAAATAGAATAAATGTATAGCTAGGACTGACATTTTAAATTGTATTCATATATTTCTTACAGTTACACAAGCAAAGGATGCATTTAATGCTTTGCTGATGCCAGGATGTAACACACCATCTAGTATCCCTCCATTAACACGTTTAAAGCACATTTTTCAGATTATCCAATATTACAGGACAAGGTGCTAAAAATCTCTTTTCATAACGACTATGATTAAATACCACTTTTTCCTACAATAGTTTTAGTGGCAGTAAGGACAGGACCATAATGTTATGATTGCTGGTATGTCCAAAAATAGCATCTTACTTCTGTCTATTTGCTATGCAAAGCCCTGACAGAATCTGCTCAATTTATCGATAAAAGCTTCCACTGCTGTCAGTGCAGATGAGCAAACTGAATTATCTTTGCAATCAATTAAGATCCTAACTAGCTTTTGATTCTGGACTACATACAGAAAGTGAAAGGTGAGAAAGAGTAACAGCGTAACCGCTAACCCCGCCTTCGGCAAAGGAAAATAGAGCATCCAGTTGTACTCCCACAGAGGGTGCAGTTACACATTTACATTAAAAAAATGCTGAAAAATAAAGGCAATAGATTCCGCATGATGTCACCTAACTACAACTGTTTGACCTACACTTTAATACGTGCCCAATGTGTGTATGTAACATCAAAGCAGATATTTAGAATAGAGCGGACTTTTCTTGAGGGGCTCTGGTGCGCGACTGCTTGCAGTTTATGTACGTATCATTTGAATCTAAATTAACACCACCATCACACCATTAGATTTCTCTACCCATTGGGTCAAAAAATATGTAATTCTCATGGACAAAAATGTAAGATAAGTACACAGATACATCTGCTGTCCATACACGAATCTCATATACTATACATATATGTGCCTTTATTATATACATGAGCATACTCCAGCAATCATGTTTAAAAAGTCATGTATCAATCATGGGCAAGACGCTTTCAAGGCTTTTACTACATAGGTTCTACTGACAAAGCAGGGCTAAAACATGGTGTCTGCTTTTACTCCCAAAGGCAACTTAGACAACATAATGCTGTAACTCCTCCAAAATTTAAATCTGGTCTTCTCTGCAGAAGTGAAGGTTTTGTCTTTAAAAGACAAATGGACTTTATAGTTAACATAAACAAGTTGTGTCAATACATTCCCAACCTTTTTCTTCCTTTTCCCTATATCCCATACAGTCTTCTTCATACAGCTTACAGTAAAAATGTAAAAAATTACCAACTGAGCCTAATTACACTGTATCTTCTCTGAACTTTTATAATTGTTGTGACAGAGGTAAGAAAACACTCTTTCACTTATATGATCATGATCCTGGTCATGAAGAACAGAACAAATGTCCTATACGGTGCTGTCCGCACTAATGCAGAACTAATCATTTTCTACTAACATTTTTCCCATCTATTTCAGAGATGGCTGCATTCACACCATATTTACACTTGAAAGCAACAGTTGCAGTTGGCATGGAGGCAAAGGAACAAATATAAAAAATTTGTGGCTCTTAATTAGCTTTACTTTGGAGAGGCTGTGGTTTCACTGATCGCTGAATAATGACCAGCATAATGCACCACACTTTGTCTGAGGTTTCGGGGAGCCTTGAGTTTCCTTTTACTTTCTTTTTTCCTTGAAGAAATAAAAATAATTTACACTATCAAACTGCTACATGAATATATATTTCTTGTTTAAATGCTAAGCACAACACTTCAAATAAAAATCTGTATTTTATGCGCTTACACCAAATACTGAGACTTCTGAAACATAAATGGAGGATTATTCTAAAATGTGACAGTTCTGAGACAGAACGAAGATTTTATTAGGGTTCCTACTGTTCACAATCAAAGCACTCAGCTGCAGATCATAAAGGAAGGGTTCATATGCTATGCATTTCTACAGATGACCTTTCATATAAGTGTCCATGGTTAACATATTCAAATACCTTATGTTATTACAGATTCAAGACCACACTTAAATCAACTCCTGTTTCCTGCTGGATGAAATGCAAGTTTTCATTTGGTGGGAAACAAGAAGGTACCATATTGACACTCAAAAAATGCAGCAAGATTATAGATGTAATGTAATATAGATATAATTTTTTAGTATTTCCATATGCTTGATATTTCAGTGATTGTTATGGAAAGGAATTTCATCCAAAAGCAAAAGGTCATCTGAACACTTTAAATAACAGCCTAGTTGAAAGCACAGCTGTAATGAATTCCAGGGCACTCAGGTGATGCAAAAAAATGGCAGCAACTCTAGTTGCTCCTAAAGGATCTTTGGATTTAAAGAAGGCTGCATTTACATAGACATATCTAAGGTTTCTTTATCAAGATAGAGCACAAGACATCAGAAATACATGCATAGCAATACTCTGTTACCTTTTTAGTATTATTTGTTCAAACCTTCCATATAACAGGCAGATCATTTGGGTCCCTATCACTCTGCTGGAGGGGTAATGCACAGAGCAGTCAGCCCTGCAGCAAAGCCGTCAACAGCAGCTAAGGAAGCCCAGCAAACTCCAGTCTGCGGTTTCACAGGCCAACCTGGCTTCCTGTTTGTCTTAACATCCCAGTGTCTTCTCACTGGAACATTTACAAAATTATTTCCCCATTTGGGACACTAGTGATACTTCATAAGACAGTCATAAATTGTTTACAAGCAGCTTTTGTGATAAAAGTTGATAAAAATTGCAAACATTTAAGCTTGCATTGTCTTTTGGCAATGCAACCCATCCTGGCTGAAAAGGAGAGGTTGCTTGCAGAAAAAAAAAAAACAGAGGGGTATTTAGTTTGCCTTAGCTTCACCTGGCCAAGGAAGTTAGGAGCAGTTTTGAACTGAAATAACAAAACTATTTTGAAATGTTTAGTATAGAAAGCCTGCAAGTCTCTGTTCTAGTAAAGCTGAAGGGTTTTGAAGACCCACATTACGGAAATTTCATCATAATTTTGCTTCTCCCTTCAAGGGCTACATGACTTGAGAACACTTAGGTGTGAAAATAAGAAATGGGGTTCAGAGAAAAAAGGCATCTTGACTAGCAGTGTTAGGATAGACAGCTACTCTTGTCAATAAAAAAAGGAAAAAAAATAGCACGCTTAGTATCTTCTGTTACTCTATTCTGTTGCTGTGAAACCACTGCCACCACTAATGCTGTCTCTGAAGGCACATTTAGGAAAAGATTCCTTTTGTACTCCATCCTATACAAACCTTCATCAGGTCCAGCAATTTGGGGGGTTTCACTTAGCACTACTATGCTCTCTGATGTTCTGTATTCCTGGGCTTAGCACTTGACCCTATCATTTGTGAATAATCCTTCCAGTTTCAGTATCAGACATACTAACACAAGTGAAACAAGTGCTCTAGCATGGGATGCTGAAAAACAAACAATCAAAAAAACCCCCTAGCTCCATTTCTTTGATTGAGTGTATTTAACTGGCATTACTTCAACTTACATCACTGATTTGACATGTTCTGTGTATGTGTACACTCTATACGATGTGACATTTTAGAATGAACACATTTCAAAGTTTATGAAGTATCACGAACTACTGGCCTGTTAAGAAATCAAAGACTGTGGTCTGAACTCCCCAAAAAGCACTGAAAAGTACAAAATCAACAGATAACAGTGGTGAATGATAAAAATGAACTATAAAAGCAGACAGTCTTTTAGGACCTAGTGACCTGGTTTTATGTTGAAAATAATAAAAAATTTATACATGAATATATACACAAAGTAACCATAAATGATAGTTCCACCTCGCCTGAACTTTGAAAGTTAGGATTTCATCAGGGAAGAACATTCTAAATCAGGTTAGCCCAAAGCAGCATTTTGATTGCCTAATTTAACTTTGTAAAGGAGAGGTAAATCTTATAAGTTGGTCTGTAAGCCTCACAGCTGGAACGTCCTAACACTACTTTGCAGTTTCCAATGATCAAAGTAAGTTACTTTTTATCTAAAACTAAGAATTTCATAATGGAAATAATGCAGCACCAGGGGGTGCAGTTATCATGAAATAATTACACTCCCGGGAGATTACAGACAAGGCTGTACCCCAGGGGTGTGATTATCCCATGATAACCACATCCACGGAAAGTGCCTTATTGCAAAAATAATCTCTATTCACTGGTGAGATATTATTCAATAGGCACTTTAATGGTAAGATTGTTATTTTTTTTTAGCATGAATTACCAAATAGATTAGCAAAATGGTCGCAGAAGCAAAATAACCAAGCCACCAAGCCTAACTCACAGGTACTGCAACTATTTTCCTGTTTGCTGTAGCACTGCAGCACATTTCGCAGCTCCAAAGGCAGCTGTCTCTTCTCACAGAACACAGCTCTGGACCATGGGCCCACACTTTAACTCTGCATTTCCACCAGAGTAATCTGAAGTCAGTGACTGCTCTTTGAGTACAAGATGAATCCAAACCAGCAATGCCAATCATTTGATGTGCAAAGAAGAAGACTGAATATGTTATCTTATGCGAGGATAGTGTTGCAAAATAAAAATATTTTTCTGCTGAACTAAGAGAATCACAGCCTGTAAGGTTTTTCTTTACAAAAATTACATGTTCATGGTTATTTTACAATGCTAGAAAAATTGTACACTGATGACTAATAACCGCTCTTTTTCCTCACAGATAAACAGAACAAAGGCTTCAGATAATTCAACTATATCAGACATAGAAGTTTCATTTTCATTCATTTTTAACTCAAACATTTGCTTTGAGGCTGAAAAATAATCTGAGCCCAGATAAGACACACTGTTTTGCTCTCCTCCTGAAGGAAGAGGAAATTAAAATAAACTACATGCTGAACTTGCATCAAGTGCTCTTGAATATTTTCGCTGTGTGATGAGATATATCTGCCAAAAGAAAACATAATGGCAATTAAAAATCAACCGCACTGTTTTCAAATATCTGAGAATTATGCAAAGAGGAATTTTATAAAAGCACCTTGCAGAGTAGACTCTTAGAAAACTTGTGTCAACATCAAGAGATGCCGAAACTATGAAAACTCTTTTTGGAGCAGACCATAACACACAGCACAAATTCCCTGTTCTGTTCACATACTGCTTCCTTCCCCTTAACATGAACTACTCGGTTTGATGGAACAGTTTCTGCACTATTTAAACTTCTTTTCATCTAAATAAGAGTCTAAATTTCACTGAAACTCAGCAGTTTGAGCACTTAAATATATGAAAAGATTTTTAAAAGTACCCCTTTTGGGGATTTGTTGGCAATATCATGGCCACCACTGTTTTCTTTACAGGTTAACTTTCTTCAGTAGCATTTCTGAGAGCAGTGGTCCTCCTATATGGGAGACCTTTAAAGACTTTAAAGTTATTATACCACTGATTCCAGACATTAGTCTAATTGGGATATAAGATAGACAAGAGTCTGATATAAGACACTTCTGTGGTGCCCAATGTTTTGCATATGAGATGTTTCAGCCTTTCTTTAGGGCAGAATACATGAAGCTGCTACCATTTCTGCTCTGTTCTGCGGGCAGACACATTTGAGTAAATGCATAAAGAATTGCAGAACAGCGAGGTCCAGAAGAACAGCACCAGTAAGAAGTCACCTGCTGGATAACACAGAAGAAGCCAGGGCCATTTCTAAAAAGCCTCTCACACAGCAATTACCAATGTGAACATATTTGGAAGGTCAGATGTTGGAGCAGGAGGCAGAGGCTCCCCAAGCACAGGCTGCTTTGGGATTCACAACCAGCCAGCAGGCTCTGCAGCACAACCCCATGGAAGATACCTGGCGTGCTTTACCAAACAAGGGGGATTTTCAAAGTTATTGCAACGTTCAGCACAAGATTAGCCAGAAGTTAAGAGTCATAACCTAAAAAGGGGAACACAACTGCCAAGCACTGCATAGAAAAGGTGATTTTGTTCTCTTTGAGCAAAAAAAATGATGCCAGACCACCTGTAATAAAGTGCTATCGAGTAAATCACTTCCAAGCAACCTCAAGTTCTTCTCTTATTAAAAAGAAAACAAACAAAAAAACACCTTAGATTCCTCAACCCCCTTTTTAAAAAAAATAATTAAAAGAAAAAAATTCAATGATACATAGTCTAAATTTGGTTATGCTAATATATTTAGTTTCTTAAACTAATTGGAGTCCTACTTAAAGAATTAAAATGAAAGAATTTTAGAGTGATAATCAATTATTATATTTTTGTATCTCTCAGATAATTATATCCACTCATTTATGAGATAGTGATTACATATCACTTAGCTGACACAGACTAGGAACAAGCTGTCAAAGACAGGGTTCCTAGATAACTTGGATTCACATATGGCCGCAGTGCTTCCTCTGTGCATATGGAGTTTTCGTATGTCTTACATAAGTGTAATTTAAATGAAGATTTAGAAAAGCTGATAAAAGGATTGCATGCCTGAAGTTAGAAAAAGCAGACAACCTTTTATTGGTTGATCTAATTAAAGATATTACCATTTCCCTACAAGCCTTCTATCTTCTATTAATTTAAGAACTTACAATTGTTTTAAACTTTACCTGCAGTGTTTTGCATATAGTTTCCCTGAAAGGATGAAAGAGCAAGTAAGAGTATCATTACAGATGACTATTCAAATCCATGAACAGTGTCTTACAAATTATATATACAAACCTTGATCTGTTGCCCACCCTACTCCCTGCAATCCTGCCTCTCAGCCTGCTAAGAAGGTTGTGCTCTGCACAACATGCTTTCTTTTAAGTTCTGGAGTGGAAAGTGCAAGAGCATTTGCACGGTCTGGGAGCAGAGAGGGTTTTACAGCATCTCCCTTTATGCAAACTACATCGCATGTCTAAATCCCTCTCTCTAGACCCAGAATAACTGGAAAGCAACCCAGGGACCATCTTTCTGACCAGCACACTACAGCAAGAGGCACTCCACCTTTTAACTTAAGTATTCCGAGCCTTTATCTCAAAGAAATAATATATACCTAAGTGGTCTAATTCCAGAGGATAAGACAAGATGTAATATGGAACAAAACTAAGAGCTATCAAGACTGAACACACAACATAGCATATGATCATAAGTGCAACACAGAAACCCTCAAGACTCACCCATATCACTAGCTGCTGTTTTAAAGTATCAGAATTTTAAGAACATTAAAAATACCACAATCTTGGGTTGACTTGTAACAGAGTTGTTATTGCAGGCAATCAATTTTTGATTTGAATGAATGCACCCACTTCTTTAAACATTACTGATACGAAATGCCGCATGGCTTAACTAACAGGAAAACTAATAGAGGGAAAAAAAATGTAGTTCTTGAAGCAGCAGAACACCAAATGCAAGGAAACTAGACATTTAAAAGCTAAGCTTCAATTTCTTGCCCATCTATAAAAGCATTTCATATGACTAATAAGTAAATAAAACAAAAACTCTTCTTTTTCTTCAAATGGTTTACAAAGATGTACTTAATGTATTTTGTTTCCAAGCTGTATTCCAGAATTTGAACTGGGGCAGTCTTTGACAGTCTATTCATTAATAATTTTTGTAAAACAAATACTGACATTCTGATATCAACAGTCTCATGGCAGCTGCAGGACTTCTGCCAGAGAGATCAAAGCAACACTCACTGCAAACTATTTTCTAAATCATGTTACTATCTGGAAAACTAGATCCCTAACATTTGAAATAATTAACCTGAAATTGCAGTTACTACATCTGGACTAAAGAAATCTTTTCCCCATTTCATCAACCACTGGAACTATGGTAAATTTACATCTTCCAAAATTAAACCTGACAAGTTCCATCAAAATTTAGAACCAACTTCTTTGAAAGAAATTCAGTGCCTACCTGAACCATCAGCAGAGACTGAACTTGCATTAATTCCAGAAAGGCCAAACAAAGGACATTCTCGATCGGTGTTTACATGACCCCACTTGTGGCATTTAATACATCTCACATTCCGCACCTGAAAGGAGAAAAAAGAAACAATTGATAGAATTTAGTTAAAAATACAACTTAATATTTAGAGAAATGTCTATATTACTATGCAAAAAAAAAAAAAAGACTTTTAAACTCACTGAGAAACAGATGATAAAATTAAGAGAGTCCATGTGAATGTTCTGCAGTTAGATAATATTTGAAATAACCCAAGACATCCACAGAGTGGAATTTATGTAACTTGCCTGGATACCAAATGGCTGATCTCTGATATTCATATCATCCTTAGCATACCTGTTACACAAACACAAAAAGAAAACACAGAATATATCTTCAACTAAAAAATAAGTACGAAACTACTGTAAGTCCTGTTACTATTAAGCGAGCATCCATTTCACAAATACACTTCTGGAAAACATTAGTTTTAATGTGTTTTCAAATATGGATGTAAAATTCTAACAAAAATTAAACACTGAGGAAAGGTTTACAGGTTTAACTAATTAAGTACAAAGACACAAAAGGATTTAAAAAAAAGACTTGCTTGAATTAAAAAAAAAAAAAAGGTTGTGAAGATTAAGCAAGAAAAATTATTTTATTTGGATAAAATCCACATATCTTACTTTTCTCGAGGGGCAACTTTTTGCCATTCAAATTTGTACTCAGTCTCTCCTTCTTGCTGTAAAATATAAAATATTGGAAGGTTGAAATTTATTATACCTTTTAAGTAATCAGGAAGAAAATATAAAGAAATAATTTAATGACTTACCTCTTTAGCTTCTTCTGTAAGTTATCAGAAATCATAAAAAAAAAGAAAAGATGATATATTAATTATACATGTAACATACAGCTGGTATCTGATCTATAGGGAAAAGCTTTTATGGTTTACTATAAACCATCAAACTCTAGTATCTTCATTACGAATCCTGTAACAGTAGCCTCATCTTTTAACTCTATTGCTTAAATATACGAGCATTAAAAATCTTTAAAGCTTGCAAAGGAAACACTGTACAACAGAACAGCAAGAATATCCAAGAATTGGCAATTTTGCATAGAGGGCTTTTTCTAGCTTCAGATTCTCTACCTTTATGACTTTCACAGTCACTTCATTTTGCACAAAATAGTAATATTAGAGGAAGCTTCTCATTTTAGTAGTTTAACATCAGTTTTATAAACACATCTACTTAGAATTTAGTGTATCAAGTTTAGTAGATAAGCCTGATCCATATTTCTCAAGATAAGTAAGTACATGACTTGAATACAGCTAGAGTGTGCCTCTTCTATACCTGATTTATAAAATATAAATTGTAATTTATGAAAGCTTTCCTTTCCAGGACTTCTAGCGTACTTTCTAGCAGCCAAGAGCTTACTATAAAGCAAGTTACATTAATGTTAAACTTAATTCTACTCTGTGAAGGATCTCATAAAGCAATCAAAAACTTGTTAATAAAAATTAATGTGTCACTCATTTCATTCATTGCATCACCCCCATGGGCCCATATTTGTCTCTGTAGCTTCATATTTCAAAAATTTCACATGCCAGGGAAAGAGGCTATGAAGGAAATGCATCTATATTCAACAAGCAAGAGAGAAAATTTCAGCTTGGCGGTGTTGGCATCCCTAGATTTTACAGCTAGTGAAAAGAGAATGGAGTCTGAGCCTCCTTCAGAAGGGGTTTTTCAGCTTTGCAATGTTCAAGCTCAGCACAGTACCTTTCTTTGCTCCAGGTGGGGCCTCATACATGAAATTAAGACCATTCTTCACACGCTCATCACCCATAAGCAATCTAAATGAAAGACAGTTACACACATTCACATTAGCACTACTTTTTAAAAAAAAATTAGACAGGAAATGAGCACAAGGACATTGTCACCATAACTGGGAATTCCTCACTGGTCAATTTCAACACCTGGAGTCCAGGATGGAAGAACTGAGGGCCTAGTCAATCTTTTCATGCTGCACTGCATACCACTATCACGCACTTCCATTGCAATGGAAACAGAACTCTGCGCCCACAGATTATGGAAGACAGATTTCTGCATGATCAAACGTTGCTATACAAGTTCATCTGCTGCTCTGCTAAATGTAACACACAGTGAAACGAATTAGATGAGTCACACGGACTATCTGAAAAACTGAAGACATGGTCATAAGCACCACCTTTGCTGAAGGAGATCCAGATAATGGGTCACTGTCCTCTTCTGTCACTAAGGTGAGTGGGAGGCAGTGCTTCACATAACACCCAGGGAGACATCCTTTGCTGCCATGAGGAGAGGGCAGGAGGAAGCGTGCGATGGTTGCCAGTTCTCACCTGTTATCATAGGATTCCTGTTCTTTAAGATACTGTTGCATTAATTCTTCTTGTTTCTTCTTGTCATATGATATTTTCTGTTCCGCCATCCATACCTAATTAAAACAAGAGGTTTCTACTTTAAATAAGTAACAACTTAAAACATTCTTGTACATGAAAGACTGTGGACAGATGGGCATGTGGGGCCAGACAGGGATATTCCAGAGAAGTGTGTGGTTTCTCTCCAGACAACTAGATACTCAGAAGCCAGAGCCAGGAATAGGAGACAGTTACATGAAGGTGTGAGGAAGCAAACTTTTAAACATACGGCTATTCTTTCCTCACTCTTCCTCCCCCTCATTCAATGTAACCTTCTCCAAATCAAAATTAATAATCTGGAAAGACGCTACTGAAGATAACTTTCTCATTATGGACCAGTTTACACTGAAAGACATGTAACACCTCTCAATACGTGCTGCTATGCTAGCATATATACAAGACATGTACAGCTGCATAAGAGTACTGCAGGAGAGCAGGGCAGGAACGCCCTGAGCTCAACGGCAGATTTCCTACTCGCCAGTAACCCCGCGCTAGGCGGGCGGCGAGCAGCCACCACAGGCAGACGAGTCCGCCCTTCCCTAACGCTCCGTCCCAACTCACCCTACGCACTAGCCCAACTACCTAGGAACAAAACAACAACAACCCCCCCCCACCACCAGCGTTTTCCTGAACTCTGCGTGCCGGCCCGGCCTCCCCCGCCGCCCCAGCGGCTCGCGGGCCGGGCTCGCGGCCCCCCGCTACCGCTCACCTTCTTGATGTTGGACTTGGAGGCGGGGTGGAAATCCTTCTTGCACATGAAGTTGGCGAACGACTTCCCCATGGCGGCGATCCTGGCGCAGCCACCGCCTCGGAACCTCCTGCGCCGCCGCCTGCCCGCGCCGGGCCTTCCGGGCCGGCGGGCG
>VZSV01000128.1:642722-669526 GCA_013398735.1 Nothocercus julius | reverse complement strand
TGGGGCGCCGAGATGGGCGCCAACGAGCACGGCGTGTGCATCGGCAACGAGGCCGTGTGGGGCCGCGAGGAGGTCGCCGACGACGAGGCGCTGCTGGGCATGGACCTGGTGAGGTGCGCGGCGCGCCGGGCCCGGCTGTGCTTTGGAGCCCTCGCCCTGAGGCGCGTGGGAGCGAGCGCTGTCCCCGCACCGCTCGCGCAGCGCTGGCAGCCGGGTTAGCCGGGTTGCAGACGAGAGTCTCTCGGCACCGCAGCGAGGGTGCTTCTCCCATGGGGGGCTGCGAGAGGCACGCGAGCTACAGCCACGAGCCATCTGTGTTTTCCTCTGTACGGAGTCGGTGCCCAGCTGAAGCAGGGCCCAGAAGCAGCGCAGCCAGCGCCAGCCTTTGCCCCCGCTTCGCCTTCTGTCACGCACTCTCAGTTTCGGCCCTAGCCCTGTGCCCCCAATGACGTGGCCGGCCGCTTTTGCCTGTCTCACTGGCACCAAGACACCCCTCGCTGCCCCGCAGTTCACAGTCAGTCAGGTATTCCTGACTGTACACAGTTGTATTCAAGGTGTTTAATTCCAAAGGTAATATCTTCCTCTTGTTCCAGGCTTGGACTCGAGAGAGCGGACACAGCTGAAAAGGCCCTTACTGTTATAATTGATTTGCTAGAAAAATACGGACAGGGAGGAAATTGTATGGAGAGCCATATGGCTTTTACATACCATAACAGTTTTCTGATAGCCGACAGAAAGGAGGCGTGGGTACTGGAGACATCGGGAAAATACTGGGCAGCAGAAAAAGTAGAAGGTATGGCTCTCCTTGTTAGGATTTTAAATATTTCCAGTGCGTTGACAATTAGCAATTCCCTCCTTTACCATTTAACTAAAGCAGCAAAATAGCCTCCACATACGTACACACGTACCTGCACGAACAGCAGAGGCTGCTCACCAGGCCGCAGTGTAGACAGGGCAGCAGTCTCGCAGAGGTGCTGAGCACGCAGAGGGACTTTCTGACACCGCAGGTGACCACTTCTACACTCAGAAAGGGAGGACAGCAAGGTCAGCATGAGAATAGCAGCAGTATGGACGCTTTTAAGGATGGTGGCAATCAAATACACTTGGTTGGGGAATACTGCTGGGATCGGTGCAGTTGGGTCCTGAAGATCTATTCTCCCACCAGACTTGGGAGGAAAAGCTAGGTTTTGGGAACAGCCTAAGGAGAAGTATGTAGAGATTGGAAATGATCAGGATGGAACCTGAAATACGATGACAGCAATGGAAGTAACTGACATGGACCTGAGGCAGCAGGGAAGTTTGATCTGAAGATAAAAACAGCTGGAGAGAGAAAGGGCGAGGGCCAAAAACAAAACACAGGATCACACAGATCTTTCAGGAAACTCCTAAATGCATCATCTGCTTCAGTAAGCTAGAAAGTTAAATGTAAAGAAAGGGCCAACAAAAAGCATTTGATATACTAAAAGTTTTTTTTCACCTTAAAAGCAGGTGGTGTACGGAATATTTCCAATCAGCTCTCTATCACAACCAAGATTGACAGAGAACATCCAGAACTGAGGGCATATGCAAAAAGCAAAGGCTGGTGGGATGGGGAAAAGGAATTTGATTTTGCTGCCACATATTCTTATGTAAATACTGCCAGAATGACTACATCCAGAGGCCGATACTGTGAAGGCTATAAACTTCTGAACAAACACAAAGGTATCATTCTTGTTTGTTTTTGTAGGAAATAGTGTTTAATAAGTTGCATTAATTTAAATCATAAACAAACATCTGCTGTGAGGTTATCATTCATGATTTGGTGAAAGAACAACTTTTTTTTTTTTTTTTTAAAAAGGTGAACTGCTGAACTTTGAAGTCCTTCACCAATTTTGGCTTGTTTGGGAGTAGAAAAAATAAAGCATAGGTCAAATATCAAAAACGTACAGCTACAGTAGCGACACTTAGAGGTCATATTGTGGCCACACTGTTAAATACCCCATAAGATCTAGTTCTGGAACATGGGCTGTTATTACTGTATCTCAAAGAAAAAAACACTGGCTAAACCAGACTCTCAATAGTTTGTAGCCACTAACAGAATCCTATTTACCTCTTCAGTCTAGCCTATTTGTTACAAGCCTAAGACAATGGCACAGTGTTCATATACATATTTTGTGGTTATTTTTTGGCTTGTGTAAGAGAATGTTTTTTTTAAATCTTGGTGGTTTCATTATAACTGTTCCCCTAACCTTGTGCAGAATAAAAGGATTTTCAGTACTGTAAGTAGGCACCTTGGTTTGCTAATTGCTAACTTATCCACATAACTCTCCTTTCAGACTTGAATAGAGAGAAGCTATTACTTACTCTAACTGCTTCCACCTGGCAGCTTTTTGCAGCAATTCAAAATTGCATCTGTATACACTTGTTCATTTGAAATAATTAATCTGAACCAAAATAAAATTGAACCCCTGTGTTTTTATTTATTTTGCTGATCTCTATCAGACCAGTTTTAGCATTTAGTTTTAGCATGAATTACCTTTTACTGTTGTGCTCTGGAGATCATGTAAATCCTGCATTTATTTTGGGAATTGCAGGTTCTGAATACTGAAAGCATTTTCATAATACCTGTATTTACCTGTATTATAACAATGCTAAGGGTCTATCAAGTTTTCATTCTAAATCCCCATTTTCAGGCATTTACCAGGGCCATTATAAAATCACACTAGGTGTGCATGTGATCAGCCTCGTATAACTTCAGTTTGCTTAGATTTATCTTAAGTAGGTGCCCTAAGTAAAAGTTATTTGGTTTAGAGCAATGGTAAAATCATTGGTTTATTATTTTCTTCTCAGCTTTTTTACTCATTCAGTGGCATTACAGTTTTTTTCCAGACTATGTTCACCTTGTGAAGACCATTTTTAGATAAACATTATTTACATTCAAAAATAAGCAACTGATTGTGAGAATACAAAATAGTAAAATAGTCTTAGGTCAAAAATATGCAATACCTTCTTTTCTGCTGGACAGGTTGCCAACTTGCAGCCAAAGAACAAACTGCTGCTGATTTTAATTTCTTTGGTTCAGGTAGTTTGCAGATTTAATTCCTTGGCTTTTGAGTTATAAATTTCATCATTCATTATCACCAATTCTTTGAAATAAATGCTTTAGGGAAAATAAAAATAATATGCTTAAATGTGTTACATCTTAAGGTATGCTGATAGGGTGATTTTTATTTACTTATTGCTGGAATAGGCAATAAGTATAAGTTACTTATTGCCTATTAAGAAAAAAAGCAGCCAGTTGTAGACAACTTTCCATTTAGTTGACGCTGTAACAATTGCTGTTTGTAAATAGTTCTTTTCTGTCTTAAACAGGCTCTATTAGTTCGGAAATAATGATGGAAATTCTTCGTGACAAAGAGAGTGGCATTAATATGGAGGGTGGATTCATGACGACGGGAAGCATGGTCTCTGTGCTGCCACAGGAGCCTAGTCTCCCCTGTGTTCACTACTTCACAGGAACTCCAGACCCTGAGAGGTGACGTAGAACAGCTCACTGTTACCAAAAATTGCAACTGTCTGAATGAAAAATAGTGTAATTTTGTCCAATTATGTTTATTATTTTTGCTGAAAAAAAAACTTAAAAGCCAAAAAAGAGGGAGAACAAAATGGATAGCGTCTTGAGGGACTTGTTGTGTACATTACTCATGTAATCTAGTTGGTGAAAGGAATTAAAAATGGGTTAGGAGATTTTTTTTAAACATTCCTTCCATGAGAAGAGAAGTACAATGTGGGGGGAAATACAGCAATTTACTGACTTGACAGTTCTAATAAAACTGTATTGGTAAAGGCTATCTGTTCTATTTTCTATTTCTAGGTCTGTATTTAAGCCTTTCATTTTTGTGCCCAATATAACACCATTGTTAAAAACCAGCTCCCCTACATTTGGTCCTGATGATCCAGTTAAGAAGCAACCACGTTTTCAGACTAAGCCAGATCGAAGACATGAGCTTTATAAAAAACATGAAAGTGCTGCTGTAGTTATGGAAACTACCACGGTATGTTGATTAAATTAGATTTCAGCGCAAGCAGGTGGTTTATATAAACTCCTTGCTCACGTTTTGTTAATGTGATACCATTTGATACCCTTAACTGAATAGTGAAGACTATTGTAGTGCATCAGAGGGCAATCGTCCTAGCAGCTGGCAGACATATGTTGCAGAAATGCTGAGAAATTGTAATTAATGCTCTGCTGCAGCCCCAGGCTGAATCTCAAGGCAGATCCCTGTCGTGCTGATCTTGCACAGGGGCAGGCCACATGCTCTCCTGCACTAGTTGCACAGCAGCAGGCACATGGACAGCTCCTGCTAACAGCACTGAAACCCTGCTCTAGGGCAGCGAGCACATTCGGCCTTTGGCTGTGCTTGGTACCAACAAGACTACCACATGCTTCATGTAACAGCAGAACAGCTTAAGAAAACAACGGTGGTTTTGCCTTTTACTTAAGTTTCCTTCACTGCTCCAGGCTACATACTACTGATTAATGACTTATTTTATAATCAAATTGTAACTAACCCTAGTGAGGATGTTGGATAGTATGAGATGTCACTTCTGAGGTCAGAGAAATTTAAAAGGCTAATCACTGAAAAAGCTAACCAGGCCCATTTTTCTTTTAGAAATAACTTTCCTTGGTGCAATTAGCCGCTTTGTCACTATCATCCACACAACCTTCAACTCCTGTCATAAAGGCAGTTCCTTCTACCTTCTAGTAATGTATCGTGCAGACATTTTTTCCCGTTCTGCTTCCGTTTTTTTTTTTTTTCTTCTTCTTTTTCCCACCTTCTTTCCCAGTGCTAACATTTGCTTTCCTATTCACAAAATTAGGATCTCACTGACAGTCATGGTGTTTCCATCACTAATACATCCTCTTAAGATTAGTGGCAGCACCAAAAATACCAAGCACTAACATCAGGTAGAATTTAGAAACATACTTGCAGTGTAAAAGTAATATATATTTCAGTAACACAGTAGATACAGCTATGGAGAACCTAATTTTGCTGACAGAGTTGGCAACATGGAAGTGACAATATGAAACTGAAACATTTAAACATTATTCTGAAGTAACCAAAACAATGTGTCAGTAAAGAGTTTACACAGAGAAACTGCCACATGTAGAAGGACACTAAGAAAAGAAACTTAGAAGCAAGTATCAGTGCACAGACAGGGAGACTGTTGCTTACTCTTAAGCAGTCGTCTCTCCTACTTGAAAGTTCTAATCAAAGACTGAAGAAGCTCTTGAGCTGAGAAAGCACACAGATATGTATTCTGTAAAATGAACAGCAGCCCAATTAAGTTGTGCTATTATAAATACCTGAAGCAGCATTTAGGCTTTTTTTTCCCCCCTCTCCAGACAAGGAGTGTATAATATTGTAGCACTTAGTTATTGAAGTAAGTGCTACATGTTAGGAAAGAAGCACTGATCATAGGAAATTACAGGGCTGTCTTCTACCAGTAATAGCTTGTACCTTAGAAACAATTAAGAGGTTAAGTAATGACTTTAGAACAGTTTTGTTAGGGTGAACACTACATTGTTCTGCAGAGCTTTTGGTGAAATACAGACTTGTCTTTTTCCAGGCAAAAGGTAAAAAGATGCTGGAAGAGCTGCGGCAGTTGGAGAAACAGAAAATCAGCAAAATGGAATCAATCCTGCAAAACAGTCATCTTGACACTAGCGAAGCTGCTAACCTTTTCTCACAGTGTGTAGAAGAAGAACTCAAACTATATACATAAAGCTACTATGTGAATGAGCTACTGTGTGAATGCAGTATAATTCTGCTTTATGATTAGCTCTTCTAATTAAGGGTACGTATGGATTATCTCTTATTTTTGATATACCAATTAGTGTGGACAGTTTCAGAGATGTGCAGTCACATTTGGGGCAAATAGTATGAAGCTAAAACGGCTCTGCAGAGCCAGGCAGTGGCTTCATGGAGAGTGGCAACGCAGTGGCCAGCAGGGACGGATTTGCCAGCAGCCGGAGAGCCAGTTAGGAACCAAGCTACTTGACTGCCTGACCTGGACAATATATTGCCCATTAGAATCCTTTCCTTGCATGCATGAAAAACACCAACCCTGGTTTGGACAGTTCCCTTCTAGTTACACACTTGCATAGCTTTTTTTGTGAAGACTTTTGAGGGTAGAAGAATCTCACATTGTATGAATTAAAATGGTAACACTGGATGACTTCCTAAAATACGGAACTTGCACCAAGTAAAGGGAAAGTGATATGTAATCACAGCTACAAATCAGTTACAATTACAAAATAACTTGTTCTGAAATCTAATGACATAAAATTCAACAACTGAAGTGTCCTGCATGTTACCACAGTTTACTTTCCACTTTCTCATCTCCTTACTTTGCTCACCCTTAATCTGAAATATATATATTTTATATATAATATTTATTTACATCATTATGCAATATGATATAATTGTTAAATTAACTCTGCATCACAACCCACTGAATTGTTTTGAAATGTCTCTTAAATGGTTACATTTTTAAAATTGGGCAGCTAGAAAGGAAGAGGTCAGAGTACCCAGGAATATAGAGCATGACACTTAGAAATCTTTTTAAGTGTTACGCTTGAGATTCACCCTTTTAGTCAGAGCTTATCTTGCCAAAAATGCTACTCAAGGAGTTGATTTAACACGGCTTTTTTCTAGCCAGGAATTCTTCCTTCCTGATCGTGCACAGAAGCACCGATCTATCTGTCACACTACTTTCCTAGCTACCGCAAGGGACAAACACAGCTAAAGACATGTTTCTTCATAGACATATAATGTTAACAGAATTAAGTATGCCAGTTATCTTTTTGTCTTTGATAGCTTGGACACTGAGCTGACTCTTTCTTTCTTCTTCTCTCTCTTTTTTTTTTTTTTTTTTTTTAAAGTATTGCTTTAATTTAATGAAACCAAGTGCCCAGTGTTTGATCAGAAGGAGTTGGTCCTCAACCAACTTCGTTAACAGCTGTTTTATTTCTGTAGTTTGCCCTTTGGTATTTTTGTGTTCTTACATAGATAAAGTAAGATGAAATACAGTCAGGTTCTAGACTATTTCAGATTCTGAAGATGTGGATACAAAAATCCAGTGTTCTCATTTTATAAATTGGTCTATAGTCCTACAAGGCGGAAAAAAATGCAAAATAAATACATGTGCAATTAACTTTGTAGAATGCTGCTAAATGAATGAGCAAATAAGCTTGCCAGAATTTGTTCTTTCTGATACTACAGGGAAGGTAGAGGTTAATTTGGGATACTGTGTTCAGATCCATAACAAAAACATAATGGATTGGTAAAAGATCCTCAAACTATTTTTATAGTTCCAACTGATGTACTTTTACTAAGCTGGTCATCAAATGGCTGTAGCAAGTTAGATCTTCTACAAAAGTAGGATTAAGTCTCATTGTGAACCTTTAATCTCTTGCTGCCAATAAAATTTCCTAGAAGTTCAATAGGACAGTGGAGGTGGAAGATATATTTAATAAAATGTGGTATTTTACCTGCTTTCCTCATGGATGTTTATATCTGGCAGTCATTTGTATCTTTGGCCTGTTTTGGATCATCAGCTGTTCCACTCTTTGATAATTTCAAAGACCAAAATAAAGCTAGACAAAACTCTGGAGTCAAGTTCACAGGTAGTTTAGCAAAATTAGATTACACGTTTATGCCACAAAGCAAAACCAGGGAAGTTAGAGGGATGTGAGTACTGAAGAAGGTTCAGCAAGCCCTTAATCACAGCACTGCCAGTTAATTGCAGCCTAGTAATTAACCACAGTGTCAGGCTAGGCAGCCTGGTCAGGATGCAGCATAGGCAGATACAGTCCAGCTACTGCAGTTTCTGTGCTCTCTTTTACACATTGGTCTGCAGGCTACGGAAACCAATGTGATGTCTGGAAATGGCTGAAGCGAGGGGGAACAAAATACAGAATATTTTGCTCCTCTGTCCCTGGGATTCCTTAGTTCTGGAACACATTCAGTGCAACATAAAAAATGTCAATGAGACCAGCAGGAAAAAATAACCCTCCTTCCCATGAGCATACAGTAAAAATTAGAAAGTCCTCTAGAGGGCAATATTTGCCTGTTTTTAGTTTAGAAAAATATATTCCAATTTATTTAAAAAGAACTAGAGCTTTATGAAGGAACATTACTCAAAAATGTGCTAAAAATACTACATAGAAAACAATCTAAAATTTTCATATCCACTCCTCTCCATTATAAGAACTATTTTGAGATTACTGCTAGAAAAAAAAATCCACATTTTCCCTTGTGGAAACCCCTAGACTTACATGCTCAGTGGATGTTTTCACTGAATCATAACATGTGAATTAACTGAGATTTGATCCAAACTAACCAATTTTCAAAATGAAAGAACTCATAACATCACTGACTTCATCTTTAAAACAAAGCTATTTCTGATCACCAAAAATTCATACATCAAATGGACATTCATAAGATCAACTGCTTTTAACACTTTCTGATACTGTTAGAAGCAAATACTTAACAGATGTTTTAAGGGTTAAATAACTTCCTAATATCAGTCAAAGTCTACTTTAAGCTTCCAGAAGGACCCAGAGATTTAGATATTGGATTAAGTTATTGTGCACTGATTCATAGGTTCCTTAGTCAACTTATTAACATTAATGGTATAATTATCAGCAGGCACAATGGGCAGAATTTCACATCACTTGAAGGTGTTCTCTTCCTTAGATTTGTAACAAGAAACCTCCACAAACACACATTTTGACTCATTTCTTTCTTACAAAGAGAGATACACAGTTTAAATGTAGGGAAAGCAAGGGTAGGACTCCAGCGAAAAGGAGAGAATAGAGAGCAAGAACAGTGACTATGTGTAGGACTGGAAAACTGAGTTAAGCACAAATTCTTGAACGTTCAAAGAATTTTCCAAATTAAATACATATATTTGATAAATAGACAACATGCAACTTTGTTAGAGAACTGAATTAGCTTCTTACTGGTTGCAGTAGCAGGCAGGCTGCTAGAAGTGTTACCTTTAATGGGAACATTCATGAAGACTTGTTAATGCCCTCTGCCTCCTTAGACGCTATGAAGGATGGATCTAAGAAATAGCAGATTTGAAATGCACGAGTAACCTTAACAAACTTATCAGAAAACCAAACTTGTAATATCTGACAGGCACACGTAGCGCTCTCGCAGCTCACATCATACCAACTCTCAGAACTCTGAAATCAAACAACAGATTTATTGAGAAGTTGCAGTTTTTAGAAGCCAGACACACTCACAAGCTTCTGCTCTTAATCCATGTATACCTAATTATTCCAAAATAATCAATATATTTGTTTTCAACAGTGGTAACAGAAATATGGTATTGTTTTCCTATGTGGAATCTTTGATACAAATGTCCCTCACTTGGTTGTTGGAAGCAGACAAAATATGCCACTTTCTATAATAGCATATGTATGAAGAAGGATACGGGTTCTGTTTCTGTGCACAGTCCAGATGGGCAGTAAGAATGACTTCAATGAATTCTTTTCCCAGTTTCTTTACTAAGTTTTGCATGGAGCTATGGCTTCCATAAAAAAACAAACACACACAAAAAACAAAAAACTTATTTGAACAGTAGTTTATGCTTTTAAAACCACTTAATTCCCAATACAAAGCAGACTCATAGGTAGGTGCAATAAAATCCATGTATGAAAAATGAGAAGACCCATTTAAAAAGGACGAAAGAAATTAAGTTTGGCTATTCCAGATGAGTGAAAAAGAGATTGTTTAATATCTGGGTTCCTTTCCCTCACTCTACTGATTAAAAGGTTTATGTAGACAAATAAACACTGTTCTTGCAATTCTAGAAGGACAGCAGTAATACCTATCAGGTACTACAGTTTAACCACTTCAAAATACTGCAGACACACAGATTCTCCATATTCTACTTTCGGTGCACAAGAATCTGAATGACATTGGAGTAACTATTTAAACATCCTATGGAGATACCTGAGGTTTATTAGAAAGTTTTATTAGGCAACTATTACTAGAATTTTAAGAAATTTAGCTGTTCTAAAACCTAATGTTCAGTTAGGATTCTTTATAGAGGGGATTTTAAAGTCACTGCACTACACTTTAAAGGTTTTGTGATTTAATAAAATTTTTGGTCTTGACTTGTGCAAGTATCCAAGGCTTCCATAACTTCTCTATGTGAGACTGGCACTTCTGGATTAAAATAGAGAGGCTAATTTCAGAAGGCAAAAATCTGCTCTTTATAAAGCCCCTGCTACCACCAAAAGGCAAAAATTCTGAACCAATTGCTTACACTAAATGCCAGTATATGCTTGCCTATTCGGGGATTTTATTCTTACACACTTTTAGGACTTTCTCAGCTTTAATCCTCTGACATCATAATCTTCACAGCAATTATGCCATTATGAATGGAAGATTGTATCTTTAAGAGAGAAAAACTGCTTGATCCAAAGTGTAAACAGCCAAGAAAAATTCCTGGTGTTGGACAAGGGTACAAAGTAGTAAGAGTGTGGGTAAGATGGAAGAATTCTTTTATTAAGTTAGTGGGAAGTCTAACCTTAAATAGGGATCAAGATTTCATCACACTAAATAAATACTAAAAGCATAAAAGGACATAAAATATTCCCAACATTCATTTTTTTTTTTTGCTCACTGTGGCACCAGTCACTGAATTTGCTGTTACAGTGTGTCTGTAACATGACAGTGCCACACATCATTTAACTATTTGTTACACTCAAAATGGAAAACCAAAAAAAACCCTAAATACGGAGCGCTGTGTTTTCTTCTAGCCACAGCCTGTTTTGAATGCTCTCTAACACCACCCCTGGCCACTCTCTTCCTCAGAAGGGAGGCGGGCAGACCTACAGCTCCTACACTTGACGAGTGAGAATCGCGCAGTCCTGCGAGGGCCGTGCGGGCGAAACGCGCTGGGAGGCCGCGGTGAGCACCGGGCTCGCGCCAGCCGCCGGCCCCGGGGGGCACGTGCCCACTTCAGCGGCTCTCGGCTGCAGCTGCTCTCTTGGGGATGAAGCGGTAATAGAGGTACTCGTCCCGGAACTCAAACTCATTTGTGAGGTGCTGCACGACGCCGCCTTTCACCAGCCTGTCCCCGTACGCGACGGCTTCGCCGCGGTCGGACGCGAGGCCGACGCGCAGCAGCCAGCTCACCAGGTCGCAGCCGAAGAAGATGCCGGTGGAGATCTTGGCACTACACCTGTGTGTCAAAGGAATGATTCACCCGCATGTTCGGTAAACCTGGCACCGCCACTGCACCGTGGGAACGGCAAGGAAGAGCAGCAGGAAACAAGGAAAGACATCGTGATAGTTAAGAGTATGTTAGAAGAGAACTTGTAAGCTTTGCATATTAGGGACATGCCAATCTTCACTACTTTTCCTACAGACACTTCAGTGAACAGCAAAATTTACATGACAAGTTATTGTAGGCCTGTGCAAACAAGCTACAATAAGCATAAATAGCAATTTTTCTACAAACACACAATATAATGCTATTTACTGGATACTTACTTCCCATGTACTCTAATTAATGTGCCCATCTCTGCAGCAAAATATGAGTGTGCAGGATAGCTGCAGCATCAGCAACTCAAGCTGCACTTTAATGCCATTTTATAATTTTCTTCAGCTTAAAAACACTAACTGCTTATATATATTGCAAATAAAAATAATTTAACTTGCATATCTGGTTAAATATTTACCACAGAGACAGGACTAACAATAAAGACATTTGCAGCAAGATTAAACTAATCTCCTGTTACATATTTATGAAGCAGTACCACTAACATCTAGCTAGCAGCAGTAAAAATACCATTTGGAAGTTTACCTACAGCAATGAATGTTTCTGGTTACCTAAAATCTGTTCTATGGAACCCAAGTGCAGGGTTTCTGAAGATGATTAGAATTAGACAGGTCAGACAAAAAAAAAAAAAGAACTTTTCTCTACTTTTTTTTTTAAAATTAAACCAGCAGGGGCTTAGGAGCAAGTCTTAATATCTATTAGCAGAGAAGCAAAAAAATAAAAGCCATAGTCACAAGGTCTCAGTTACAGTATGTTTAAATCAAGGAGGATTAGGACCAAGTTAGATGTACATTTAAAAGAAGAAAATACATGGTTTCTTTTAACTTGTAATGGGAAATAAGGCATGACACTAGTTTAGCACAAACACAACAATAAATACAATGGAGCAACAAATGTCAGATGTGCATGTATTTTCAGATGACATATGATTAAAAAAAAAAAAAAAAACTAAGGGAACAGCCGAAAAAACCCCAAGAAACCACAATGATAGCTGAAGCACAGGAAGCTAAAGATGTAAAACCTGCCCTCTTTCAAAACAAACATTTTCTGGTACATCTTTTCTGTTTGGGCATGAAAGCAGCAAGTCCTTGAACTGCCATAGCTCATCTTTCTTAAAAGCTTTGATAACATACTTTTTATACAACATTACTGACTTTTGGAAAGTCTGAATGAAATCATGGGAGAATATCCAATACTGCCAACCACCAGTTCTGGAATGTGGTTTCAGATTATGAGAAAACAACAACAGAAAATACTTGTGGTGTGAGCAAGAGCAAGAGCTCACACCACAAGACTGGAAGTGCCTTATTAGAACAATTCCTCATGTCTCAACTTCATACAGTAAATTTCTGAAAACAGGAAGAATCGCTATCATCCTTCTTTCTCTGCTTCTATCTGCATTTCTCCTCTTTCCATCTATCTACACATTCTTGAATACATAATTCTCAATTTGGGCATCAGAATTTGTATATGAAAGCTCTGGTGAGGTCACAAAATGAAGCTCACGACTCACAAGAGGAACAGACAAAACAAATTATACGAACTCGGAAGGAGTAAAGGTCCTAAAAACACAACAGCCTCACACACTGAGTGGCTTCTGAGTACATAAAGACTCCAGCTGCAGCAACATGCCCAAGAGCTTTTGCCTCTGGCAACGAGTATTAGTTAGTAAAAATTCTTTCCTATAAATAGTGGCACCTTTTTAATTCCAAAATAAAACAAATGGAAACTAAAAAAAAAATAATTACCTAAAATACCTAAACGTTTAAAACAGAGAACTGTTCTTAAAGGGAAGATTCCCTCAAATTTGACCAAATATTACAGACACACTCAGTTAGAGTCAGTCACATGCATTTCTTCAGAAAGTTTTTGTCTCCTAAACTCCAGCTAAATGCAAAACCTGAGGCCATGTTTTAAAGATAAATTATGAAACTTTTGATTACTTGTATATAACCCAGATGGCACAATGTGGTAACTGGAACTTCAATGCTTCAGTTTGAGGCTGGACCCATTTCTCTAACGTTATTGCTGATTTTTTAATCCTTGTGCTGATATTTGAGTAACACAGAATCCACAACAGGATTCACCCACAGAAAGCTCAGAGTGCCTTGCAGGATGCCAAAAGGTGAGCTGTGCCAGCCCTGGGCAGCCTTCGCAGGCGCACGGGCAAGCCTTACCTTCTGCCTCTGACAATGCTTTTGACACAGTGATCTCGGTGATAGCGAACAAACTGTTGACAGGTCAACCTGATTTCCTCAGGAAGGGCGGGATCTGTATGACCTGCTGCTTCTCTACCGCCCCACAGAAATTCGAGTCTTAAAAACAAGAGAGAGTCATTAAAAAAGTCACCAAATGGCAGTTACTTATACAAAATCTTTCAGTACATTATTGCCTACAAACACTCAGAGGTTTTGCTCTAGGCTAAGCAGAAGGAAAGGCAGAAGGTAGCTGTGAGGCCACTGTGGCTGCTGGATTTATGCCTTCACACTGAGGCACTGATAAAAGTCTCCATCTACACAAAGAACTTCCATGAGGTCAGGAATACAGGACATTAAAATAGAGACAACAGAAATTTGCTTCAGCATTCATATCTAGGGTTTTATTTATTAGCTGAAATTATTTCTGAACACTCATCCCTGTCACTGATCCAATCACATGTTGCACAATCATTAGATTAGATAACAATGATTTTGCCTGTGGGATTTTTGCCCACAGGAGGGCCCTTCGGACAGCACTACACACTCGTGCACAGGGAACTGCAGTTAGCTCTGCACAGCTAGCAGTGGACACATTTTTGGGGGCGGGGGGAAAGAAAAAAAAGAAAAGAATAAACACTGAGACAGCAGTGAGCATTCAAACCCTTATTAAATTTCTAGGCATTAGTATAAAGATTGTTTACCTTCGCTTGAATGGCAGAATGATTAAATGCTTATCTAGGCCAAAAATACCAAAGGAAATAAAGCCCTGGAGGAAGAACACAGAAATAGCAACATTAGGAAAATACTTCTGTTTTAGTCTGTGAAGAGCAAAAGAAAACACTAACAATTCATTGCCAAAGAAGTGTAAGTGTGTGTGCCTGTGCGGGTGTGTAAAGGAAACAAACAAACAAGCAAAGCACACACTCTTCTTCCATCAGAATATATATGCAAAAAGTATCCTTCTCCTCTGGACCTCACTAGAAATGTATTTTGGTTCTGGTTTGATTTTTAATTTGAGCTTTAAAAAGACTAATACATAACATTGTTAGAGAAACTCTGCAAGAAACAGAGATAAACTGCTGTGACATCCCATCTAATACTCAAAACATTAGGAGCCTTACATAACCAATTATTTAAATCTCTCCTCATTAAGGTCAAGAGAAGAATGGACTGACTGTAGTTTACATGCTACAATACTACTTAATTAATTTGAACTTCTGCACTGCCTTTGCATCAAGGCTAGTGTAACTAATTGATGCTGCACTGTATCTACTGGCACACTTGCCTGTGCAGGTGCAAAATATTCTTCCTGTATTTACACTATGACTGCCTTGTTGTTCTCACCCCCAGAGGTAACAAAGCTAACCTGTGTCATTTTATATTGAAATTAGATTAAGAATGTTTACGCATCTATTTCAGGCTTTAGTTCATAGAGTAGTAACTAAAACTCAACAGCTAATAACAGAAAATTACACAGACAAAATATCATCATAGTTTTCTTGCACACTGTTCAGTTGCAGTGGCATCATTTCACCATTTCATTGGTGCAACTTTCTGGTACAGGTATGCTAAAATCCTACTTAGTTTCTATACGGATTTAGTGCTCAGTTGTCCTTTATGCTTTAGAAATGTTCACCCCAAAAGCACATCAAACAACTGTGTCATGATAAGAAAACTATCAAGGCAAAAAAAAAAAAAAGTTAAGGAAAACATGCAAAAAAAAAATCAACATGAGGAGCTGCTATATCAGCACTGTTAGAGGACTTCAACTGATATTGCCTGAGCATCCACTAACAAAGTCAGTGTTAGAACAAACATTGGTAAGTACCTGGCCAAAATTAAATATGGCACAAAAGAATTGCAGTTCCACATAGAGCCTTCCAGGCTCTTGGTTGAACAGCCACCATAGGCAACTGGAAAGATTCTGTTGGGAGGGAAAAAAAAATGATCGATCAGAACTAATTCTCAAAAGCAAGAATACTTAGTCCTCACACTCAGTTTTCACTGTCTATGCTATGATAACTCACAACATCTTAAAACACCATGTTAGATAAGCTATGACTAAGAGGGTATGTTTCTTTTACATGTTTCTGTAAGGAACTTGTCCTAAGCATACTTAGGTAGCCAACCTAAAACAGATAAATCCTGGAAAATCTGTCTCGCCCAATATTATCTTTAGGCCGGTGTAGCTGAGACCAGTGCTTTCTACATAGTTAAGACTGTGTTAAGCTGAAGCACACACTACTTAACCTATTTTGAGATGTCTAATAAAAGAAAACAAATCCAAAGTTAATCTATTTGTATGTAAAGGTGAATTTTGTAATATAATTGGTCTCATTTCATGGTATTTAAGTAATCATTCAGCTACAGCTAAAATAGAGTCCAGAAGATGGAGCACCTCATTACTGTAAAAATGCAAAATACATATATATCAGCATGAAATAATTGTTACAGGAAAAGCTTTCTTTCACTGAGCTAGTAAGTCCTGAAAAGTAACAGTAGTAGCTCTTGTGCCACGCTTCCTACATTACTGTGTATTTGTGCACAGTAGTTTTCCATTTACAGGTAAAAATATTTTCTCCTCCTATTGTCACTCATTAAAACAAAACAAAACAAAAAACCCCAACCAGATAATCAGTGCCAAACCCCGATTTTTTTTTTAATTTTAAATTGATTCTTATATTGTCTTTACTACTAAGACATCTGTGAAAAAAAATGCAATTCCAAATCTCTGTGTGATTAGACAAAGCCATTTTTAAACAGTCTTCTTTAGAAATAGAATTCACTTTACATATTTAAAATGGATTACTGGCTAAGGAAGACAAGTAGCTCTTGAGAAAAATGGAGAGAGGGACAGAAGAGAAATCAATTTCCTAAAGATATAACTGTTTTTTCTTCTCCTTCAGTGTTTTCTCTCTGCTGTGTTTTTTTTTTTCCCCACTGTGTTTTCATCATCATTAACTTTATATAGCACAGCAAAATTTATCTTACAATGTTCCCCTTCTGAAAGCCTTTGATTAATTTAAGGTAATGCCACAAATATGAGATGTTGACTGGAGATATAAATATACACGCACACACACACTCTCTCTCTATATATAATATTCCTGAAAACCATTCCACATTACTGAGTTAATCAACAGCAGGAGAAAAATATTTACAGCAAACATGCCAACAACGAGAAGCAAACACAGCAACACGTGTCTGGCCAGCTGTTTGTCTGCAGTCTGTAGGAGTTGTTCTTCCTGTGCCAATATGCAAGTTTGAGCACTGCACTGACTCACACATTGATCAGCTGAAAAACAAAGCAGAATTTTTCATTAGGCTTCTGACCTAGCAAGTACGGCTTATCTCTAGCTCCATGAGCAAACTTCTTAGTGCATTAATGTTACTTGCTGGGGTTACGTTTAAAGTATCTGTGCTGAATTCACAAGGTTTAATGCAGAAAAGAAAAAAAAGAAAAAAAAAAGTTAGGTCAATAACCCTTTCAGATATCTATTCTCAAATGTTACAGTTGTTTACATATACTGAAATAAATAAATTAATAAAAAATCTGCAGTTCTAGTTCTCTTTGAAAGGATTAATGCAAAACTTCAGTTGTGGTTAACATTTAGAAATCACTACTAGAAATAATGAAAACTTAGCAACTTCTCTGTGCAAGTTTTTAAACCTAGAATTAATTTCTGAAATATATATTTCAAATATGCTATCAGCTCTAGCTTTTTTTATTCTGTATCTCAGCCTTGCTGAGCTCTAGATCAGACAATCAACTTTGTCCTATTTACAAGTTCTGCTACTGTATTTTTAAAAGCGCATATCAGAAAGCTGCCACAATTCTGTCAATCAAAAAGCCAAACATACAGAGGAATTGTTTTTCTTCGGGGTAGAAAACTTAAAGGAATTCTGAGCATCTTCCAGTAGATGGCAGCAGAAACCTTTCTGGCAAGAAAATATCTAAAAATTTGCACTAGATACTTATCATAGCCATTCAATGAGATAGTAGAAGGATTAGTAATTATTGCAGTGAAAGCTAAGCAAGTGTATCCATTACAATTGACTTTCACTCATTTGTAATTCCAAAGCATTCACTTAGTAGCTAGAAATATTCCCACGTGACATACTCAAGATAAACAGTATCTTATCTTTCAGGATAAGAAAATTAAACTTGTCTTCCTCCATCCTTTGGAGGCATTCTTACGATGCTTATCTGACTTACATTCCAGAAAAAAGAAGTTGGGAGTAAGTATAGAGGGTCTAAAGTGAGCATTTGCGAGACATATGTCTGTTTCAGTGGGGAATAATTCAGATTTGTTGAAAGTTATACTGCATGCAAACAGTGCATGTGAAAACAAGTTTTCTTGTTAAGGATTCAAAGATAACAAGAGGGAAAGAGGAAAGGCTGCACTTTTTTGGATAGCTTTGGCTATGGGAAGTGACATAAGGTGAGAATGGGCAGAACATGCAGAATTTTCCATCAGGTGCTGGACAGTCTTTTCAAACTATTTTACTGTTCCAGTGGCTCTGAAGGCCTTCACTTCCTTCTCTCTTTCCCAGTTAAGGATAACACAGCAACAGGATGTTCTTATCTAGTCAGCAGCATGTGCTTGCTGCTTGTGATTAAAATACAGGCTTCAGAGGCGTTTTTAGAAGATATGAGTATGAGAATGTAAAAAGTGCGTTTAAGTCAAAAACTGCTAAAACTGAAGGAAGAAGGGGAGAACATGCATTAATTTTCTCACTGTCCAAACAGGAAAATGAGAGAGGTAAAGTCTGGATGCTTAGAAGGAAGCATTAAAAAGCTGTTTGTCTTGAGCAACAAAAGATTAGCAGTATCTGTCAAGTAAAAGAAAGAAAACAAAAACAAAAAAACCCTCATGTACTGTCCAAAACTTGAATTTAATATGAAATAGAAGTTATCCAGGTAGGACTGAGAGAACAGCACACACAGACACTATGGATAAATTTATAGTATTACAAAAGTGTAAACCTGTTTATTACCTGCCTCAATTGGAGGAATCTTGCTTTCGATGACATCTGACACTGCTTTGCTCTGTCTGGCACAGGATAAATCACCATTTGTTGGTTGACAACAGCAGCCTATTAGGTACATAGAGTAACAGGATAGTTAGTTTCCTTCACTACTGTGATTTATTTAAGTGTAACAATACCTACTGTAAAGCTGTAACTATTGCTTTCACAAATAACTTCAGAGGAAAAAGCAGTCATACCCTTCCCACTTGCAGAGAGGGCCTATGAGTCACACTATTTATATACAGAAATACTTAACATAGCACGAACACTGTGGAAGCGTGGAAGCTACGCAGGTACTTCTATAGGGGAACTATAGGGAAAAATGCAAGATAAACGACCAAGAGGCTAAACATAAACCAGGAGGATTAGAAACACGTTGAGCAGAAATGTTGCAGGTGCATATTCATTTTGAAAGAGTCAGTCTGGCAGGCAAACAGCCTAAGCTGCCTCCTGGACTGTATTAATCATGTGCTTATTGCAGCACCACTGGTTTCATAAAAACATTTGCATATGCCTTTTTTTTGCCCCTGCTTAGCCCACCCATACAGTGACAACCATTAAACTTCCCTTCTACAGAGACGCCTAAATCCTTGGACAGCTATATGTAGATTTCCTTCCATCCTAGGAGAGCACTTCAAGTTTGAATAGAAGTTCTCCTCAGGCTGGAAGTGGATTCAGCACAGCGTTCCGTGGCATCCCGAGCATCCGGGGTGCCTACCTGTTCCCGCAGAGGGCTGCGCGGCGGGCGGCTTTGCCGCAGGGCCTGCGGGCAGCGGTGGCGCCGCGTGAGGCCCCTCGCTGCCTTCGGCTTCCGCCTCCTCCCCCGGGCTGCGAGCCGAGTACGGATTCAGCACCTCGTAACTGGACTCCTGTCTACTTCTGTTCATGCACATAAGTGAGATACCCGACACCAGTATGCTAACAAACAGGATCACTGCTGTCGTAATTATCTGTTAAGAGACCAAAGAAGATGCATCTAAGATGAAAGGAAACTACTTGCATATATCTCTCTTTATAATTTTATTATTTTTCTAAATATTCTAATCAATATATCTGAACAGAGTTTTCTATATTTATTGTTATTACTATTACCACTATTTATTTTATTACTATATTATTACTATTACTATTATTTATTTACATAAATACAGCATTTTTCAACTATTTGATATGAAATTTCATCATCACCTTCCCTCCCCTCAGGCATTTCAAGTCCTGTTTATGTACCTTTTAATTCTAAGGAGAAATTTGTTCTGGCACAGTTCGCTTTCTAATTAATGAGGATACACCTCATTAATTATCCTTTCCTTCTGATCATCTGCCACCCATACCCAGAGTCCACTCTAAGGCTATTTTAGTACTTGTGAAAGTGTCATGAATAATCTTGAGCCTCTTAATCTGTAAAAAGGGCAGAGAGAAAACAACACAAATGCCTACTCTAGTGTCACATCCTTTCTTAACAGGAACCATTTATTGATAAAACTGCAGTTCAGGCTCAGGGACTTTCAATCCTTGACTGTGCAGAGAAGTCTTCCATACAGCCAGTAGTTACTGCTACACACGTAATGCAGATCCTCTCTTCCAGAGGCCAAAATACATTAATTAGCTATTGGATGGTAATAACTTTAGAGTAGATGGTAATAACAGTCATCAGGAAAGGGACCCCGTGATTCACTACCACTCCTAAGCCTCTTTGTGGGGGGATCTACTCCCTCTTTTTCTTAGTCATGGCTGCCTAAACATGAAGGTCCTTGTTGAACAAGTTCTTCTAATGATTCAGTAGAAATGGTTCAACAGAAAATTACTTACATAAAAAGCAACTAGAGAACAGTTTCTCAATAATGTATTAGACAGGGCTGAAGTAAGAAGAGATGAGGACAGAAATGTTCATACCTGATGTTTTCCATAAAAAAAGGCGGAGTCAATGCTATCATTGTTACAGTTGCCAACTATTAATAAGATTCCTACCAGGAGTGTTGGGATCCTGAAAGAGCAAAATACAAGCAGTCAAAGCAGCTTAGTTAGCATGTTGCCACTTACTCATAGGGAAACAGCTATACCAACTTACCCCCATCCAGCTATGATGATGAATCCTATGGGAATCTTTATTGCTTCTCTCTTCTTCAATAAGAACAGAGAGAAAGATAGAAAACCTAGGAAAACAAAAAAAATGCCTCGTTTATTACTAAAGAAGGAAGTGACAATTACAAAATCCAGACACTCTTATGATGCAACTTGTTCAATAATTAAGACATTCTTTTTTTCAGACCTTATAGTAGTCTAAAATGTTTTTTTCTAGATTTATGCCATTGAAGTAAAATAGGAACACCAATTACCTTGAGAAAGACTATTATCAATGAAACATTGAAGACATTCTGGCATACTTCATATTCACTTTCTGCTTACAAATACTTAGAAAAGTTCACAAAAGTTTAAAAGATGCAATCAGAATACTTAAGACATAAGCAACTAATTTATTATCATATCAAGAATGCTTGTTCTAGACTGACAATATGCTCAGTTTGACACACATTCTGTAATTACATATATTTAAAAACTGATTATTCCTTTACCAACTTTTTTTTTGTGTGTGAAATTTGCATTTATCTATCTTCTGGGTCTGCCAATTCTCTTCATACTCAGAAGCTTGGGAAAATACTAGGAAACTCACTGACAAAAGCTCATTGACCCCAAACAATTTACTGCGCTGCAGCTCAGCTCCCCTGCCTGCAGGTCCTACCTGGGCCCTTTTGTCCAAAGGGAAGAGGACAAAGCAAGGAAAAAAAACACGCAATACTGGAAAGTAACAAAGACAGGAAAAACTTGGAAGCTAGAAAGATAGAAGGGGCAGCAATGTAGTGAATGGACAATATACAACCTGCCCATTTTCTGATGAAGATAATCAAAGTGGTTAAAAATACAGCTCTTTTGCTGCATTTTATAAAGTTAGCATAAGCGCAAAATGTTAGGACATTAACTTTTTTGTTTTGTTTTAAACAAACACCATGGACAGAACTTGTAGCTCATGGCCCATAGCTGACTCACTGTGCAGAATGCAACAGGACTTCTCAGCAACTGCAGTAAACAGAAGTACCTCTGGTAAAGCTTCACACCTACAAAAATAGTCTTCCTTAAAAGTTAAAATAAATAGCTCTCTAACAAAGAGCATTTATTGTAATAACAGGGTCATCTCATCTAGAATAATAAATTCAGCACATTAGCTTTTAAGATTTAAGGCAACCTTGACATATGAGAGACACTTCACTATGTTTGCAGTATATGTACATGCACACACCTAAACACGTAGCCTCTGCAAATATCAATGAATGTGTGGACAATGTGGCACACAAGTTTTGTAGAATCAAATCTAGTTCTTGCTGAAGCAAGGAGAGCATTACATGCATTTTACTAATCAAGAGCTGCTGAAATACACCCTACTCCACAAAAACACCAGTCTTAAACCCTTAGACTTCTGGATTCAGGAATGGTATATAGTAAAGTCTCTTGAACACCCATAGTCTGTTTTTTTTTTTTTTTTTTTAATCATACATAATAAGGTTTTCCTTTGATGCATCCTATAACAGTAGCTGCTTCAAGTAGCCCTTTCACTACTCACCTACACCTGCAGAACATGTACATTGTCTTTAGAACTTGCAGTTGACAGGGGAAAAAAAAAATGTAAAATACGCATTCTGCATTAAATAAAATTGTCAATAAGCTTTTGCATTGCTGAGAAGCAACCTGTCACCATTCATTCTGTTCATAACTGCTTCTGCCTCAAGAACAGGATCTCATCCTCCTTACAAGCAAACAGGGCTGCTGCATCTAGCAGAGACGAACAAGACATGTCGAGGCACAAACTACCAACAGCAGAACCATTGCCTGACACTTCCACCTGCATTGCTAACATTTCAGGATGGCAACGAGTATCTACCTAAAATATTGCAGAATTACATATAAGTAATCACTCTGAAGAATACAATCCAATTATTTCACTGCATCAATCTTCTGCTAGAACATCTAATTCTTCCTCCCCCGCCAAATCATACCTGTCCACAGGTAGGTGCTATAGAGTGCGCTGTACAGGAATATAAATACAAGGATTTGTACGGTGATGTCTTTCTCCTTAACAATGAAATTCCATATGACCATTCCGATGCAAGCAATAAACTGAGAAGAAAGAAGAGACACCATAATTCGAATTGGGAAAGCAGGCTGGCAAAAAATAAAATAAAATAAAAATAAAAGAACAACTGCAGTGCAGCATAGCTACAAGAAGGTTTCAAACTCCATTCCCAAATTCACTGGAATTCATAATTTTATGAATAAAATAGCTTGCAGAGGTGTAAACAAATGCAACAGTAAGACAAGTCAGTAAAAATGTGTAATCTTGATCTTTATGCATCTTGTAACAAGCCAAATGCAAAACTTGTGTTAAGTACAAAGCATTTATCTGAAAGGATTTGGACATAAAGTTGACACCAAAGAGTACTGTCAATCAAGAATTATAAAAATTTTGACCCTGCAATATCTCATATATGACAGTATTAGTACTGAAGGAATCTGAAGAAATTGGTTTCAAAGGTAATAAAAGTTTCAAAATATTTCAAAATTAACTTTATGCTGTTACAGACAAGAAGCAGCTGAGAGTCACATACATAATTTTCAAAATGTGACCCCATTATAGGGCTTTATAGACTTCAGTATTTTGAACGGTATAGCTCTACAAAACATTTAAAGTGCCTTCTGTACAGATATTTTACATTCACTCATCAGTCTCACTGCATTTATTAGCAGCTTTGCAGCTGACTTTAACATAAGGAGCTACATGTACTCTCTATATTTTCTCCAAGCTTAAATAAGAATTAATGTGAGTCACAGCTGCTTGGCTCTGCCTTTCCCCATTTCCACACTGCCCCCTCGCAACAGCGGCGGCCCAGCCGGGTGCCCTAGTGAGCCTGGCCAGGGACCTTGACCAGCATTTGGGTCAGTTCTCCGCTGAGCTCCTCGAATCGGGTCGCCCGCACCCTGTTGCTCACCACGGCATTGCTGGCTTCACCTTGCCATGAACTGATATGAAAATGCCACCCCCTCTACCTAAACACAACCCAAAAGCTATTCTCCATTCTGAGGATTTACAGTTCTGTTTCAGACATTGCTCTTGCAGATACACACTGACACCATTTAGTATCACTTAAATCTCCCAAGGGTACATACTTGGGCATAAATATTGTTTAGACATGCCACACATTAGATTCCTCTGCTGTCAGACAACTAGAAAGACATGATTGTAGAAAGCAATCTTGCAATAATGTTAAAAAATAAGACTTTTTTAAAAGATATTCTTCTCGCTACTTACCTGAGCAACAAGTAGGTTTGTTGTTATCATATGAGGAAGCTGTTTGTATTTCTTACTCAGAAGAACAACAATGAGAGACCAGATCTGGAACACACACACACACAAAAATCCAATTTAAGACTACAAATGAGCAAACAAATGAACAAACAAACAAGAGAACAAGATGAATATTCTGACAAACTACACTGGAATTAAACATACAACAAATCCTCCTGAGAAGTTCCACAGCATCATGCTACGAATGATGCGTGCTCCTGCCTGTGAAAGTCAGTACTGTACCTCCTGCTGCTAGTCACTGTGCCACAGGAAATAGGCCATGAGAAAAAGAAAAACCACCACCAAAAAAAAAAAATCCCATTTTTGTTTTCTCATCATGCTGAAATATTTCCAGAGAGTACCAAGAGTCTGCCTATGATATGCAGAAACTGGCTGTTCCTCAAGGCAATGATATGCAAATTCAGTTAAGTCCTTGGGCACAAACATGGAACTGCCTGGCAGTCTGGCTTTTAGACATTTTCCATCCCACCCTTACTTAATCTCCCAAAATGACCTGCAACAGCAAGGGGCAGTCTTCACTTGTTTCCCTAGAGGCGTAGCATGAGGATTTCAGTGAAACACTAATTTAGGAAAATTCCAGCCCCACCCCCCTCCATGTAGAACTTTTTATTTAAATAAATAAGCACACTATGTACAGCACCTGTACAGCCAAAGTACAATTCACTTTGGAAATATGAGTTGCCACATCCCCTTTTAAGAACTTGGTAACTAGAATTTTTAGGAAAGGAAATTAATAAAGCTAAACTATTTTTTCCCAATCAAATACTATTATTAATACTCATTAATTAAATATTCATTTGTGTTTTAGGGGCTTAAATTCCACCTGCAATTTGTATATAGCCTCCATGATAGCCAACCACAAGCTTTGGGGTAATTAGTCCTTGTGAGGTAACTAGCAGTGGCAGGAGGCAGCACCTACGAGGGACAGGAGGCTGACGACGCTTATGTCGAAGGTGACGTTCTGCAGCGCTGCTGCCAGTGGGTTGGGATCCATGGATGGGATGGTCAGGAGCCACGCAGACACATACATGATGGGGGCAGACACAAATGTGCTTATCACCATGCCCGAGGTAATCTGCAAAGAGTCAGGAAGAAACCAGAGCACGGTTAGTCGCATCTCAGGTTAAATAACCTGTCCTTAGGAAAACATCGACTTGGAAAATTATGTCCGAGACTTAAACGTACTCAGAGCTTTAAGCAATCACTGAGTTCTCTCCATGACAAATCTATCTGAATTTCAGCCAGGAAGTATCTGATTTATAGAGATTGTTAAATGGATGTTTTTAAGAAGTTTCTGAAATAACATGAATACAGAGTTCCCTACTGCAAATTCGTACAGAGCTTTTTCACAGATGTCAAAGATACTACTGACTCCAGTGTAGGAGTCACCAAGCAAAATTACTTTGGTTAATTAATGATTTGAAATATAATTCAGATTCGAGTTCTAGGCAGGATAAGTAAACCTACAGAGTCTACACTACAGAGAAGTGATTTCAACAAGCTTTTAAAAAACAAGCGAAGTACAAAATTAAGACATTTTGATAAGGAGTCATTACATACAATTCCTACTTCCATGTTGAATTGAGTTGCAAAGATTGCCACGCCAGGTGCTGCAGGAAAGACTCCATAAAGAAATGCATAGTTTGACAAACTGGTGTGGTTGACTACATCGTCACTCTTGTCCAAGAGTTCCACCATTTCTCTACAGAGAAATGGCATCATAAGTCTGAAAAGAGAGGGCAGAGATTACTCAGCCTGAAGGCTTGGACTCCACTTTGCTCAGAATAGGAACTAATAGACATTTAAAGCCTGTCTGAACATGATGAGAAGTAAAACAATGACATCACTTCTAATGATTGCCTTTACTGCTACCATGGGATTTACCGGGTGCTTCCAAATTTGGTGTCACAAGTTAAACTGGGGAAATACATACATAAAAGAAACATTAAAGAGCACACTAGTTAACTTCTGGGATATAAGTACATTTTCAAACAGTCAGATAGCTTCTTTGTATGACTTCAGTTTCCAAAACATAAAATATAAAAACAAAACTCAGTTTTCAACTGTTAAAGTAGTAGCAGCTATAAACAAGTCAACTGCTATGAAAATCAGAGGGCAGGATTAAGGTCTCTGACATGAAGCAAGGGCTCAAGATTAAGAGAATTTCAGCTCTGAAATTCTTTGTCCAGCCACAGAACCTCAATTGAAGCTATTTGCTTTGCCCTTAGCAATACCCCAGATCTTACCCCCTCCCTGCTCAGTGAAGCGGAGTGGTAACATTAACCAGCACTCATTTTTCCCAAGCTCTTTGCATGTGTATCATTGGTCTAATTTACAAATTAGGTCTTTAATTAGTTAATTGTACCAATACTCAAGTCTCCAAATTTTCGTATCTTTAAATTTTACAGTATGAATTCCATCAAAACAATGGTTTCTTTATGCAAATTTTAGATCCATAGCAAATAGAATAGTTTTCCAGCAACTGAGGCATATTCAAGGGAGGATAAAGACAGCATAAGCTTATACAAAAGTTGTCTTTTATTCAAGCTTAAAATTCAGACAGTTTAAGAGTGTGGTCATTTTTAAGCGCTTCCAAAATAGTTTGGGAGCTTTAAAGACACTGTGAACAAAACCAGCTAATTTAAAACCAAATAAACCAAAATATATAAACCAAATAAAACGGAAAGGCTATTCAAGTAATGCTTGCGTTTACTGTTGTCTGACTATTTAACAGGCAAATTTTAAGCCAGCTATTTCCCGAAGAGTTTATATTCCCATACAACATGTGATAAGTGACCTGCAGACAGTTCATGAAG
>VZSV01000128.1:631192-642652 GCA_013398735.1 Nothocercus julius | reverse complement strand
ATACTATCAAAGACGTCAGGAAGAACTCATCTAAAACGCTGGAGACGAAACACAGCACCATTATAAGGACTGTAAGCACAAAGTTATCTGACCAGTATAATCATGGATTAAACATACTGGAACATTTTAAATAACAAACATATATATAAGTAATAAGTTGAACTTACAGTTTAGCCGTGATGAGAAGGATCAGTGCAACAAACATACCCTTTGTCACTTTTTTTGTTTGTCCCACCATAGTTAGTCCAAGATAAAAAAGCGCAGAGCCAGAAAATGAACTGCCTAGTCCATCGAGAAAGTTTTCAAGATACTCTGGAATCTTCTGGCCAAGAATAAAGTTTGAGGCAATTCCTATGAAGACCATGAATACAATTGGGTTCTGCAAGACTCGAAGGAGCGCTAGGCCCACTATTTTCATTTTGCTGTGTGACACAGTGCGATTATCTCTCCACTTCTGGATTTCACAGAAGATAAACCCAAGGGGGTTTAACATCATAAGGGATATTGGAGCCACTAGGTAAATGTACTGCAGATATTCTGGGTAAGTGGTTTGATATAAAGCTTCAACTAGAAGACAGAAATGAAAAATGATGAGTGGTAACACTGCAGAAAAAAAAAAAAGTTAACATTGAAATTAATCTTTGTTGTCTGAAAACTAGAGGAAAAAAATATTGCCTTATCTTTCAGAACTAACAACATTTACAACTGATGTAAGAAGACATCATCAAGAAAAGCACAGCTATTGGCCATTAGACCACAGTCATGTAAAATACTGATGATCAAAGATGAACAATCCATCACTAATTAACAATCCTCTGAACATTCAACAGGTACAGAAAATTAAAAAATCCTCTTTTTCAGGACCTTAATATTGCTAAGCACCATAAATAATCCCACATGCCCTTTGATTCACCCCAAACGCTAAGCGAAGCGATTGTTTTCACTGAATGGCTTTTCCTCCCAGAATCACGCGTGGGTCGCGCAGAAACACAAGCACATTTGCAGAAAGCAAGTTGATGGTCTTGCATCTTTAAAAGACAACCAATTATCAGTGGGTAACTAGGGGTAATCTTTCTATGCTTATTATATAAAAAACAATTAAAACAATAACAATTTTTTAAAGTATATTAGCATAAAATCATTCATCCATTCTTTGGAAGTACTCAGGATAAGAGCTGTGAGCGGAGCTCTGGTTTCAGAGCACGACTTGTTTCTGTAACGCTGGGTAAGCCATTGGTTTCCAGAGACACACAGCTATGTTCTGTATCCTGACTCTGAAGATCAAGCGAGCTACCTCTTCCTTGGTTTACTTGATCTGCCTGTAAGAAGAGCAAGAATATACATTGCACTGGCTACTTATCAGCTTAATTCAGAAATCACAGATCTTGCCATTCTAATATTGCTCCTTGCATCCCCTTTCTTAAATCAGACAAGCTATGTGAGGCAGGCAGTGGTTTATGAAGATTTCATTTCCATCAGTCTGGTGCAACAGTGGGAAACACCAAATTAAGCTTCCTGGATCCATTTTTGTATCCTTCTCCCTTACAAAAAGGGGCTCATCTAAGTTTTTCTGCCTCTTCAATTCCACAAGTAGTAACTGCATGAGCTTGACATAATGCTTGGAAGTTCTATACACAGGAGTAGAGAACATAATGCAGATTAATATATAACATTTCTGTTTTGCTGAACTATATATTTAAGCACTGCCAGAAATAGATTCCATAAGAGACTGTGTGGGGCAGATGAACACAAATATCTCAGTTAGTGTCAAGGAAAAAAATCAAAATCAGTATCCAAATCTCAACTCTCAGCTCATGGTTTGTGTGTGAGTTATTACGCAGCATAACTTGTTCAGACATGCATAAAAAGCATTATGAAGAAAAAGAAAGGGTCTTTAAAAATGACCTCCTTTTCCTAGCCACCACTAGGGTAGACATTTCATACACAAATTAAAAACCATTTGCATAGGCAAAATAACTTCAGAATAACATTTGAAACAAAGTAAAGGAAGAAAAAGCCTCAATTTTATCTCTCAGTAGCAATTTTGTACTAGTAAATGATATCAGGATAAATCGTTTGTGAGAGACAATAACAAGTTTTCTGAATACTTCTGCCAAAGCAAAGACCTGCTTGATCCTTTTAACAGATCAGCACCTCTGAAACCAAGAATATCAGACAGGGGCCAATAAGTCAAAATCCTTTCAGAATACTTACAGGTTTAAGCAGAGTATTAGTTCACAAGAGTCCTTCTTCAGATACTTCCTTTACATTGCTAGATTAAGCACCTCACTTTCACTCAGAGCTTTTGCATTCCACATAATCAACATTATTCAGAGTACTTGAGTTATGAGCAATGGTTGCAGGAGCAGCGAAAGGAATTCAGCTATGCTGTGCTGCTATGCTGAAACAACAAAGCGCAACCCAGTGAACTGCATCCCCTCTAGGAGTCTTTGGCTTACCTCTCCAAGATGAATAATGAAAACTTAACTTTGCATCTAACGGTGACTTACTTACAGCATCTAAAGAAATAATCTGCTATAATGCACAAAAAAAGTCATTGATGTGCTTGCAGAAGCTTGCGTTGTGCTTTATGTGACTATATGTAACAACAATACTTATGCAACTTCACTTTTTGTGGCTGACTACAGGAGAGAATAGTGCATGTGGAAAAAAACTAAAAGCATCTCTGCTCACAAGATCTACTTACTTATAATATAACCACCAAAACTTTATTTGCTCTGAACTCCTATTCTGACATTTTCAAGAAAGTTATCCGATAACAGAACTGCTCACTCTATTTTCTCTCTCCTTTTTTTTTTTTTTTTTTTTAAACGTATGCCTATTTGCGGGAGAAAGTCTAGGACCTGCTACTGCATATTTTAAAACATCAGGTTTTCCTGTAAACATAAACATTACCTAAAGTGGAGGGAAAAAAACAAAACAAACAAAAAATCCAACCCAGGGCAGCGAGGCATTCTTTGTGCAGCCCAGTCTTCCAAACACTTCAGACAAGCCATTAACAGTAAAAAGGCTGCACTCTTGACAGCAAAAACCCAATGCTGGCAAAAGTTTGGGGATGGGAGGAGAGGAAAGAAAGGACAAGCCCTAAGAAATGAAGAACTCCAAAGGGCTTAGATTCTCTATTACTGTAGTGTTGGACATTCCACTAAAGCTCTTTATGAACAAAAATTTTAAAATTTGGTATCATAGAAAAAATACCCTTCATATTTTGAAAGTGGCAAAATATCTGAAAAGAGAAAAAAGTAAACTAGCATGAAAGCAATTCAAAGTAGAAAGATGTTTTAACTACAAGGATATAGTGGAAGGGGATGTAGGGAGAAGGCCGAAGGTCAAGAGAGAGAAATTCTAAGTGGGACTGCAATCCAAGACCAAGAGGCAAAGCAGATCCTCACAGTCACATTTGGGTGCATTGCCTTGGGGAAAGAAAAACAGAAGAACAAGTCCAGGAGAAGCATCCAAGGGAAAGATGATACTACAATCCAAGAAAGAAAAAGGCAGCAATTACATTTGTCTATACTTTATGCATACTCAGCAAACTAAGGGAATAAGAAAGATTCAGGATTTTCCAGAGCACGCTGCCCTGTGCAGTACAAGGAACACGTCTGCCAGCTCCTCAAATTCATCAAAAATACAGAACAACTTGTTGCAAAGTATAATCTGGAATTGCATATCTACGCTTCTGTTTCATAACTGTACTTGCAATTCTGTAATTAAACATCTTGCTTTTTACTCTGCTAGAACAAACTTGTTTCCTTTCTTTGTTCTTAACCTGGTCTGGATGATAAGGGTAATCTCAAGAGAGCTCAAGAGGCATACAGAGCTCGCTCTTCAGAGAGCAGCATTATAAACGCAGCAGAGTCGCAGCACCTTCCCCAAACACCATCCTCTCGAGGGGCATTTTGGAAGCACTGGTACTTGCTGTGGGCTTTTCCATACCAGCCGCAGAGGTCGAGGCAGCCCTGAAAGTTGCCTAGGCACAGAACAGTCTCCCAAAGTGGGTAGCAACACCTACACAGCACAGCAGTAGGCAGAAGAAACCTACCACAACCGCTTCTAAGTGTCAGGGTACACAGGGCTAAAAGTGTACGAGCAAGCCAACAGCAAAACCTCTGCAAAAGGAGGGGGGGGGGGGGGGAAGTCTTGTTTAACAAAAAGGAAGAAAATAGCCTTATAGATTGAAATAAGTTCAATTATTTATATTGCTTGAAATTCCAACTATAGTCTTATAAAAAACACAAGTGTATACAACTATGCAAGTTATATTCTGATTTTTTTTTTTTTAATCCCACTGTCTGATGTTTATCAGCACATTATGAGAAAGACATCGCCACATCCATATAGGATTCAAATTTGAGACAAACTACAAATCATACAATAACCTTCCTTTTAAAGGGCTGACTTCCTCCCAGGACATAGCCTAAGGCATGTCTAGTGGTTACAGCAGAACAAAGATCTGTGGACCAAAATTGATTTGCAACACAGAATATGTTTAGTAGTACAGAAATTGGATGCTTCTTCTGAACAGATTAAGTTTCAACACATAACTGTCATAATAGGTAGACAGCAATGTCACGCTCAATGAATTCCTTGAGCCAGATCAACAATGCCAAATTAGTAAACTAATTTCTAAAAATTAGTAAACTAAAGCTATTTCAAAAACTGCATTTAAAGGCTCTTTTTTTTTTTGAAGGAACGTTTGGTCTTGAGGTTAAGTTTGGTAATTTCTTGTAAGAACATTCCTAGCATGCAGTAAGTGTAAGGTAGCTTATACCTTTTAAAAAGATTTTAGTGGGTCTTTTTTGTTTGTTTTTGGTTTTAAATCCGATTTAACTTAATATGGCTAGATCAGTCAGAGAGAGCCGCAGTCAAATTGTTTTAAATTTTGTCTCATTCTGCCAGGTGACGTTTTTCTTCTCTTATTAGAGAGTATGCAATCTGAGGATTAAACAATCATTTACTTTAAGAACTTAATTTGATTTGTGACTTGAGAAATGGTTATGTAGTTTGCAACCTCAGTTCAGAAGTTCATTTCAAACTATGGAAACAAAAAAGCAAAACTGTTGACAGCAATGAAAAAGTAATTTAAAAAAAAGAAAGAAAGCCTAAGTAGCTACTTACCTATTGGATATCCCAGTGCAAAGTCATTGCTTTGTGTAGCAAAAATAGGAAACAAACCTGCTTTGCTAAAACGATTCTCAGGACTGGCCACTAACAATGTTAAAACGCAGACTAAGAAAAACACAGCAGCTTTGGCAACTAATATACTGTACAGAAAGGACCAATTCACATCAGAAAAGTTAAGTACCACCATGTTTTTGAACAGCAGAGCTGGGAGTGCAAAACGAGAGACAAAATTTCCCAGTCCTTTGGCCTGAGTCGATGTGATGATGTTGGCTCTTCCAGCTATGTAGCCACAGAGGATTATTCCGAAGCACTCCAGCAGGGCTGGGAAGAGCCTGCTTATCGACATGGACGGAGCGCTGGCCGTGCTGTTGAGTCCAGCTTGCCCAGGCAAAGAAACGGACATGTTGGCTGAGGAGAGGTTCTCTGCACTGAAGTCTGAATAACTACCCATTTCCTTTGAGCACTTCTTCCAAAAAAACAGCAGGCAATGGTCTCATCTGTAACATAAAAGTAATTATTAGCTTCCGTATTGGTGGTTCAGGGTATTTATGGTATCTGGCTTGCTGGCAGAGGTGTAAACACTTAACAGTGCCTTACAAAAACAGTGTGACAAATAATAAGTAGCTACAGAGCAAAAACACCAAAAAAAGCCTTTTTTTCCTTCCCACCACAAATCCACACAATTCGCCAGGAAACGCTAGACAATTGCTAGAAGCTTAAAGCCCAGATGTCAGCTTGAAATACGAGGATATAACTGATATATTAAAACTAAATGAAATTTGGTAATTCAGAAAGTTGAAAAACTGTTGGAAAGAGATTATGACTTAAGTATTTTTTATTCTAGTTTTAGGGTCTAAATATTATTTAGAATAACTTACAGTCCTTTAGTCTTCCCAGTCAGAAAACAATATTTGCTATAGTGTCACAGTGTAGCCTTTGCTTTGCTGGATTATTATTAAAAACCTATTTAGCTTTATCAGAAAAGTACAAGATCCCTTAAAACTGCCTCTATACTTGTTAGCAACTAGAAACTCTATTTCTGCAACTCACCGTCAATTCCCAGCTCCAACTCCCACCTTTTCCATGCCTTCCATTATCAAATTGAGTCTTTCTCTTCTCCGAACCCATGATCTTAATGGGATAAGATCCCAGGTCTTCCCTAAACTATGTTCAACTTGCTTCTTTCTCCTTCTCTCTGCTAAAATGCATTGTAAAATATACATTTTGTGCTCCGAATATTGAAACAAAAACAAACACTCCCCAAAACAAAACAAAATCCCTACTTTGACCTCTCTTTAACTAGCGCCCTTTCATCTCTGCCCCCACATGCACAATTTACAAGTGATCAGAAGCTCTTCTCCTTCAGATCCATCTTTAGATCCTAATTTAATCAAGTTTCTGTCCCTGAAACAGCTCTTACCAATATCCTTAGAGGCCCAAATCTTCTTAAACTCTCAGAACTGATGCTCCATCTTCACCTTTTCTGACAATCATTCACCTGTATCATCATCATCCCCTTCTGGAAACCTGGCCCTTCCCACATCTTTTGTAATTACATTCCTCCTAACTCCCCTCCCACCTCTACTTGTCTCCTTAACGTTTACATGGGAGGAACCCTCTAAATTTCTGTGGGTGCTGATAGGGCTCTTTCCTTGTTCCTCTTTTTTCCCCTCCCTACATCTTCTGCTTACGCACTTTCACAAACCTTAATTCAATTATAAACAAATGACTCACAAATCTCCCTCAGTTCTTCCCCTCTAATCCAGACCTATTTCTTCTGACAAAACCACCATTTCATCCTGTCTCCAAAACCTTGTCTGTGACTGGTGTCACATCCTGCTGTCAATTCAAGTCCAGTGAGCCTGGAACAGAGCTCTCATACTCTGTCAAAAAAAGGACTCCCTCAGTCACTATCGACCACGCATCCATTTTGCTAGAGGTGAGTGACAAAAGTCTAAAAAAAAAAAAAAAAAAAAAAAAAAAAAAAAAAAATTTGAATTAGAAATTGGTATTTTTCCTACTCTATCAACACCAGTTCTTTCCTTGTACATCCTTCCATGTTTTTCCCAAGTCCAACTTGTTTCCACATTGTGTTCCTGCGTTAGCTGCATGCCTGCTTACTAAAGAGGGATCTAGCCCTACAAGTGACCAGCCATGAACATCTTAGTAAATTTCTCAAGCGCTTTAGTGCCTTTCCCCATGAAGATGCTAATGTTCAGAAGCAGCTCTCAAAAGATACAGTAAAAGTATCCCACTTCCCACTTCCTTATTTGAAACAAAAATTAGAATTCTTTATGGTTTTGATAACCATAAAAAGAACAATATTTACTAGGCTGCCAGCATACTACCTATAAACTACTAAAAAAAAAAAAAAAAAAAAAAAAAAAGGTGAATAGGTGAATCTGCTTAGCATAGCAGCCAGCACAACTGAGTTCTGGCTCACAAGTTGTAGATGCTGCATCATGACCAAAGGGAACAAATATTCAGAGCAGGCAACCAGAGCAGCAAAACCTGAAAGGCAACTCTCCTCCTCTCCAAAAGTTTTAGCTGTGGGCCTCACATCTAGTAACAGACTAAGCATAACATTTAAAATATACATTAATGCAATAAACTGAAGAAAGCTGATTTTCCTTGAATGGCTTAGCACCATCATTGTAAAACCAGGGTCTGTTAGAGAAGATCACACTCCATCCTTTTCTCATCAGCTTTGACAAATACTCTGTCTGACCTCTAAGACACTTGAGAATCTGCCTAACCTGGCCTGCTGATACACTAACTTAAAGGAGCCCCATTGTGCCTGGACTTTACCAGAGCAAAACCCCGCACTTTGAGCAAAAAATTGTGCGTTTGGTAAGGAGTAAAGCCAGCGGCCCCTAAGAGAGCTACGGACACTGAGAGGATCGTAGAACCTCAGAAGAAGTGCAAGGAACTAGGAAGAGCTTCCCCAGTCTTACACAGAACTTCACGTGCACGGACCGAATCATGTTCCCCCAAAGAACAAATAATTATCCATAACAAAGTACGGGTCAGATGGAGAATGTAAGAGACCAAGTCACCTCAGTTCTCCTGCTTTCCCTGGGTCTGCACACAAGTTACCTAGGGGTCTGTGCTGTCTATGCAGAAAATGCCAAGGTATCATCTGAGGGTTTAGATGATTATGGGAAGCAGTTTGGCAGCTGATATACCTCTGATAATTAACACTACTGACAGTCAACAGAAACATGGTACAGGCCAGGCCTAAAAGCAAACCTGCAGTTATTCACCTGTCCAACCCCCCTGCCTCCTGCTCAAAGCTCTGTACTAGTATGTGACAGAGCTGGTCACGGCACTGGGTTTATTAACTGCCCTTTGAAAGGGCAAACTACAGGAACACAGCCGATACGCAGCACGCAGACACAAAGTCTGTGGGTGACAAAGACGGGAGAGGACATCAATCCACTGGTCAATGGCAAGACCTTGCCAGAAATGTGCCCGAGTTCAGGACACAACTCCGCAAATCACACAGTCCGTCAGCTAACTCTATATTAAACTTGCCATGAGTATATCCCAAAGTACTCTTGAAACGAAGCCAACGTAACTGCTGCCCACCTTACAGAGATGGAAACCAAGGTAAAGTCATTCTTATTCGACATAAGTCACCTACCATACCTGTGACAAAACTGGGACTTCCAATTCCCAGCTCAGGTTTTTGTATAGCTTAGAGTCTAGACTTGTGCAAATTAAAGCTTGGCTTAAGAGTCTTACCAGCTTCTTTCTATCCTATCCTCAGGGGATAAAGTACAGCCAGGTAAATAAGCAAATAAATCAAGTCAGAGCAAAGGTGAGATACCATGTGCTTTGTCTGCTTCACGCTCTGGCATCCAACATATACTCACATGCAGTATAAACTCCTTAATTCATGATTTGTATTTCTGCCTGAGGTTTACAGCAAGCAACACTAGAAAGCTCTTGTAATTCATCTGAACATCTGCTTCATTCAAATCTGTTCAGTAGCCTTAGCTATCTCTACTCCTAAGGAAAATCAGTTTCACTCCAAGGAAGCATTTTTCAGCATTAAGCACAACTTGAGGCTTTTTAAACAAATGCAACCCTTGATCTGTGGTAGAAGTATGTTATCCTGGCTGGATCCATCTCTAAATCCCGTCATTCCTTCTCAGCCTCTATGTCTTCCTAGCCAAGGCCACACCTCTAAAGACTGTGTCAATATCAGTGATGAAATTTATTTTAAATTTATTTTCTGCCATTTTTTTACCCACAAAACCCATACTATATATAGAGTTAAGCACTTTGAAAGACTTTTGTAGCTATTGCTTCTTTTCCCCCTCTTTCTCTTCTGAAAAGTGTTTTAAGCCACTTATGTTTCACTTGCACAGAGAAGAGCCTTTTCAGAGATGGGCGCTGCCGCTGGGTGCTGCCGCCGGGTGCCGGGGTGCTCCTGCAGGCCACGGCCGCCCCAAACCTCGCTCCACGGCACAGCAGCTGCTGCCGAGTTGCACGAGCTTTGGAGACAGAAGCTGCTCCTCAGCGAAGCTGCTGCTGGCAGTTACTTTCCAGAAAGGCAGGCTCTCCAGTGTGGTGCCTCACGCAGCGAAAGCTTCTGTCAGCTCCTTTTGTCCTCTAGAGGACACATGTGTTGATATAACTGTCATGGGATCATGTGACAACTAATCACGGATCTAACACGCACCATCTCATCACACCTAGGGTTTAATTCAAATGAGCCTCTCGTGAGCAAAAACCTCTTCAGTTCATGGCATGTAACAAAATCAGTGATGTCAGTCTATGGCAAAAGGAAAGCCTTACGTGTTCTACACACACTCCGCTGTGGTGTCTGGAAGTGAGAGAAATTAACTGGTGAAATGACACCAAGGCAAGGAAATTAAACATGGGCCCAAAGGAATGCATCGGGGTTTGGCTGCACATAATGTTTTTGGTTCTCTCCTCAGGGATTCCAGAGCAAGACCTGACTCCTTGAAACACACTCGCAGCTGCACATGCTGTTGGGAACTGCAAAGCAATACACGGCTTTTAAGAATAACCTTGCCTTGTTTGCTATTAACTGCACCAAGAGCAGCTGCTTGCAGCCAAACTGGCAGCACTACCAGGGAAGGGCAGCATCACATGAAGACTAGCAACAGAGTGGGACCAAGGAACTCTTGCAGTTTATCACCCCCTCGAGCTTATTTGCCTACTTCTTCTGCAGGTTGTCAATATTTGTGAAACGTTAAAATACACCAGAACACAAACTGAATTTTCCAGCAGCTGCACGTTAAGCAACATCAAGCTCCTCTCCTTGAAGCAGAGAAGAAGAAGGAGGAAAATCTCTTTCATCCTTATTTTTTAAGTAAAAGCCAAAGACAACATGAGCAAGACATCAAAACACACCACCTTCCCTCTGGCCCTTCACTTTTTAACTTTTAGGAGATAACCACTGCTAGGATAATTCTAGTGACACTGACAAGACTATGTAGATAGCTCAGAAATTAAATCCCATAATGTGACCTCATTTGCCACTTCAATGCAATCTAGAAACATCCCGAAGATGACACATGAATTCACTGGGGGTTTTGGAAGTGGAATCAGGTCAGGAAGGGCCTCACTCTCGGCAAGCGCATAACCACGGGTGTCTTTCATACAGAGCTTCTCCAGTAAGCGCAGAGAGGAAGTAAGAGACACCGTGATAAAATTAAGTGGGCAGAAGTGATTAGCATAGTTCCTATTCTTGCAAATTAACCACAGTTGTTGCTTTTCTAGCGCAGCGATGAGAGTGGCAGACAGAGGATAGCAGCATAACAGCAATTAACCCAGAAGCCGGCCGCCACGCACACAAAACCCGGGCGATGCCCCCAGAAATTTCACACCCCAGACCGCGCCGAGCAGGCTGGTTTTCGGTACGCGTCTCCTCTCTTCGCCTTCCCCCCGGCGCGGCTCCAAGGAGGCCCCAGGCGCACGAGGCGGCTCTCAAGACAGCAGCTCCTGAAGCCGCACCAGCCCCTACCCGCGCCCGCGTGCGGGCAAGCGCCAGGGAGCGGCTCCCGCACAGGGCAGAAAATAACCAGCCAAAAAATACACGGAAAGCACGTGTTTCCTCAGTCTTCAATAAAGGTTTCCTTAGAGCTTGTTAATAGGGGTGCGTTTTGAAGCAAACAGCAAAACATTATTCAAGAAGGGGTGCGTGTGCCTATACGTATGACTATATATTTTGAATACGCGTGTGTGACGAGCCCTGCCCGTCAAAGGAGGACGAAGCACCGCAGCGCTCGGCCGCGGAAACGCCGCCGCAACCTGCGCTCCTTGCCCTCCCGGCCCGGCCCC
>VZSV01000128.1:611772-624730 GCA_013398735.1 Nothocercus julius | reverse complement strand
GATGTTGGATTTTTGGATTTTTTTTTTTTTTTTTTTTTTTTTTTTTTTTGGGGAATAAAAAGTGAATGACAAGAAACAGAAAAGCTTACAGAAACTAAAAAGCAGCCTACTGTAACAGGCGAGGAGGCTCGATGGTATCACATAGACAGCGCCCATGACGGATTTGTGTTCTACACTTTAATGCAGCTTCTGTGGAAGCCATGTTTTAAACCATAGATATTTTAATATTTTAAGATTGAAGTAGAGACTGCTTATCTAAATTGCTCTTTTTTATTCAATAGTCAGATTGACATTGGACACCCAGAGAATAAGTTGAGCAGTTGCTGCTAATGCTCTACATTTTTGAATTAAAGTACTTTTGTGTCATCCTTTACTCAAGATTATTTTTGCACTTATTTGTGTTGAAATTTTTGGACAAGAGCTTGATTGCTAATGCTGAAAAATACACAATATCATAAGACTGTTCCAAAAGATGGTGTTCTAATTCCATTTAAATTAATATCCTTAGGCATCAAAATTCAAATATTTAAATATGTTTCCACTGGACATGAAAAAAAAAATCAGTAGGATTCTTTTTTAAAAAAAATAATTAAAAAAAATAATGAATCCAGCTGCCATATAGTATGGATCCTTTCCCAGGAAGTTCTGGCCATTGCAACTGAAGGTTTAAGACAACCAAAGCAGCTGCTTCCTCATTAGTCACAACCGCACGGCCCGTGGGGGCTGCGAGACCGCCAGGGAGCGGTTTGCCTCGTCCAGGAGGCGACGGAGGGCTGCCTGGCAAGGGTCTCGCGTGGCAGGCAGGGCAGGGCAATGAAACCTGCGTGAGGAGGTATCCTAGGAGCAGGACTGCAGTGGGACAGAGGTGACAGATAAACTCCCGCTGAAGCGGGTAACAGGGTCAACACTTTGAGCACGTATAGGGAAGATAAGCTATTATTAATAAGGCCAAGTACCAGGGAGCTGCTACATCATCCCAGGACACAGGGGAGCCATTCTGCTCACAAGGGCGCCTTTAAGACCTTGTAACTCGGTCAAAAGATTTCACCGTCCACGTGTTCTGAGGCTTTTAGTGGCTCACGTTAGCGCTGGACAAAACTGTGTTGCTTTTTCACTCCCAACACTGCCACAATATCTACCACAGGGAGACACAGCAGCAGTTCATTTGCTTTTATGCTTTGCCAAAGTTTTTGATTAGCAGTTTTTATTTGTATAAACACATATAGAACAAGAAGCCCAGATACTACAAAACATAATAAACAGCAGGTTACAGAAAAGATTGCTGAGGCCCTAATTTAGTCTACAAACGTTTTATCATGGTGTATTCAAAAGAGGGAGTGGAGCCCAAGCATGGCTCTGCTTTCGGATAGCAATTAACGTGCACGGGGAGAGACTTTTTTTTAAAATACCTCGATTCTAAAGCTGCCAAGACACTATACTCCAAATCCTCACAACCTGGAAGAGTAAGTGCAAACTTTTTAGGAGGATTATAAAGTCAAACAGACAAGCCATTTTGTAAGTGTAAAATAAATAATTTCATTATGTGTAAGAAAGTTTGTATGAGTTTTGGGAGAAATGAAACTTCATAAAAATCAAGCTGTCAGCATATTACCTACTTGAGTAATTTTGAGAGAATCAAAGATAACAGAAGCAGCTGTTAAGACTTGCTGGCATATATTTATAAGCCAGAGAAAAAAAAACAAATCCTGAAAGGTTCTTACTCCAGCTCAATAATTAATCTACACAATACATCAACTGTCCTACAGACACACCCAGGCCAGTATTTAGCCCCCAAAACTGAGAACTAGCCAAGATGAGGTTACTATTTCCTGTGCAAGATGGAGTGAGGCCAGTTGGAGGGCAGAGGGAGCAGCCTGGGCCAACGCAGCAGGGAGGGCATTGGAAGTGGATGAATCATAATCAAAGACGTTTGGCATTTTCATGAATGCTGCTTGCAATGCACAAGCCTTCCCCCAACTCCAGGCAGCAGTTAGAAAAAGAGAAAACACCATTTATTAAATTATTTTTCTAACTTTTTGCTTTTTAGAAAAGAAACTGCATGGAGTTAAAAGAAGGAAGGCCTAAGCTGCAGTCACACAATGCTTAGTTGAGTTCTCTTTTCCCAAAGTCAGGCACACCATTTAATTTCTTGGAAAACCAAAGCACCACATTTCCATTGATAACACCCCAAAGAAAGAGGCCTAGTGAACAGCTGTTCTACTCGTACCTGGGGGGCCTGGTCCAAGGCCACAGAGCTCTGCACCAGCTCATCAGTCTTCTGAGGTGGCTCCTTCCCAGTCACTGCCTCCTCCAGCTTGCACAGCCCCAGTGCCCAGGCTGAGGGGGTTTATAGGTTGCAGCTGAGCCACAGCTGCCAGTGGCCTTTTGGAGGGGTGGAGGTCTCCTCCCCAGCCAGCCTGTAAAATGCAAGTAACGAGCAGCCTCCACCCATGTCAGAGGATCCACCACCTGGGTAAGGGTAAACTTGCTGCTCACGTCTCGGTAGGATAGAGGCCTGTTTGGGAGACACAGTGAGCTACCCTGGGGGTCTGTATTGATGTTTCTTATCCCTGAGGAGAATATCTGCACTAAGACATAACGCCTACAGCTGCTGCTCACCAGAGAGCTGCAGGAACAACCACTATCTATAAGGGTAGAATCACTGATTAGGATCCTTCATCCTAAAGCTAAACTCATCATTTCTCTATCTATGAGTGTCTCACCATTGCAGCATGGAAGAAGCCTGATGTCCTCTGCATCCCGCCCCTGCACTGCCAAGGAAGGGCACCTGGAGCGGCGGAGCGGCCGGCCCCGCTGCCACCGGCATCGCCATCGCCCTCCTCAAGCTGAAATCGGTTTCCGCGAGGAAGCGGCCATGGCTGTTTTCAGTGTAACAGTCTACACCACCAATTAAATAAAAGTAAAATTTATTTGGCATAGGACAGAAAAATAAGGGGAAAAAAATCACATACAAAATAAATGTTAAGCAGAAAAATATCCACAGAACTAGACTATTATTTTATAAAAAGCTCAATCTTAAAGCATCTGATAAAAACATGTTACTTTCTGTTCAACCTGGCTTTTAGGTTCTGTTCCACTCCCTTTCGTAGTCAAATGGCTTTGGAAGTCCAAACTTAAAGCGTCTTCCTTTGTATGTATTACTTTATGATCATTTCTCACAGACAATCTGTAGCTGAAAAAGGCACCATACCGAAGTGCATTACTCCCTTTCTTAAGGCATGCCATTTCCATTTTTTTTTCCTCTCCTAACCTGTCTACCTAACTGCATACTTGGCGACTAAGCACATGTACGCGTGTCCTGCTTCTGCTGAATGCCTCGAGCGCTCCCGGTGCTCAATACTCCAGACTTACACATTAACTAACCAGCACAGTTTCACCTTACAGCCAAAAGGGCCACCATTTTCTTCTGACGTACATGAGGAAATATCCCCTGAACTAGCTACATTTAACGTGTTGCTGAACATCTGTACGCAAGAGATTCTCCTTATCCGTCGGGTAATACAGTTCGACATATTAAAGCTCATACAATACATATTACACAGAGTCAACGTACCGCCGTAACAGGTTCTGTTCACACACGGCTGTGAGACAGCAGCGTTCACAGTATCACAATGAGATACCACGTACATGCGCATTTATCTTGATTTGCACTCTAGTACAGACACCGAACCTCAGCAAACTGGTTTTCCTTCCATGAGCACACTTAGCACACTTCTCCTTTCCAGAGTCCCAGAGCTGAAAGACCATTCGTCTCCATCTCTTGACCTTCTGCTTGAAGCAATTCCCAGTTTGATCTCCCAACTCCAGTCTTTGTTTCCAAGGGGAAAATTACAGTTTCTTTTTGCATATCTCTGCACAGAAAATTGTTGTGCCGCAATATATGTGAAACCTGATAGCAGTTTGGTTTCGTGGTCCTGTACTCCAACAGAACACAGCTTCTACAACTGGCATGTAAACAGACGCTGCTGCACGTAGAAGCTACTGTCTTACTTTCTAAGTGACAAGCTAAGGAACTTCTTCAATAGTTCACTATTGTGGAAAAAAACTCTGGTTCTCATGATTCTTTTAATGCTGGGAAATCCTGGCTTCTAAACAAGAACCTTGCAACCATATGTAAGTAGCTCATTTACAGAAGTGCGAGCTTCCCGAATCGCAGGTTGGGTTTCCTGTAGCCACTCTGAACATTAATCACTGTGACCTCTTCTACCCCTGGCTGGTGCAGACATAACTTGTGCTTCTCTTGCAAAAATACTGAGCAGAAATAATGGTTTTATGGTACAAAAGTTACTCACATTGCATTTACTAGGTTGAATTACGCAGAAATGAACACCTGTGGCCATCGTCACGCAATGCAAGTCTTACTGATGACATAAGAAGGTAGTTTGAGGTGTGAATGTTGCTACCACAACTCCATTAAAACCAAACACTGTAAATCCTATACACAAGCTCTGGATCTAATGTAGCCCTCTAATAACCTGTTCAGCCGTGCTGAGGTCGGCTGCGCCGTTTGGAGACACTGGGCATGGGCTGCTTTCCAGAGCCCTACCAACAACTGCTGCTGAGGTTCCCACTGGGAAAGAAGTTCCCACTTGGGCCTCCCTGAACACTGATTCCGCAGTCCCTCCATGCACTGAACTCAGTCTCAAGTCAGACGACCGAGCACGTTATGAGGGCGGCGCTCGGCTCCAACGCTGGCTAACGCCGCTGTCAGCACTGCCCTGCGTTAGGGCACGGAAGAACAAGGTCTACTGATTTGTCCAGTGAAACACGGAGGAGTTGACTAAAAAAGTCATAAGGCACCACCGGTTCAATGAGTTTCATTTTCTTCTTTTTTAACGTTGCATAGTGAAATAAATACTTTAATACTGATCATATTCTAAATAGCTATGGATATATGAAGTGATATACTTAAGGCTAAAATGCTGCATTGTTCTGGAATATATCTAGGGAATTTTACAGCAAAAGATACAAATAGTAAAGTTGTTACATGAAAGAAAAAAAATCTTTTTTGCATTTTTAAGGTATTTTATCTATATGCCAAACATCCATTTCAAAGAGATTTCAATAGCACAAGAAAGTGCTGAAAGACAAGCAGCCCAGGTTTCCTGGCATGCCGGCTGAAGGCCTTTCACACAACACATTTTCAAGTGAGATTGAAGTTGATTTGCCAAGTCTTTGGTTAGTGCCCAGGATTTTTGGTCAGAAAACCTTGCTCGAGAAATCAAACAGAATGTATCTTGAATTATGCAGAGAGCTGGCAGAACAGTGTGCAGCATTTTCATTGACTTATTCAAAGTAAAACAGTCATGCTGGAAATAGATAAATTACAGAAAAAAAAAAAAAAGTATAGCTTCTGGAGTTTTCTAAGATTTTTGGCTGCATAACTACTTGAATATTAATAAGGATTTGGCAGGTCAATGTATTGAAAATATTGTATTCTTAAATTCAGAATGTCATTTCTCAGAAAGTTATAAGTGCTTTGGTTTAATAACATGAATACAATAATTTATCCTTTAAGTTATTATCCTAAAAATCTTATTTGGACTTCTATTCACATAATAGTATGCCAAAGAAATTGGCACTTTGCATAGTAAATATGCTTAAGTGACATCCATAAAAAACATTTACAAATTCAGTATTAAACTGGGCTTGATCCCAAGGTGCACCTGTCACATGGAGGTCCCATTACTATCTGTTTAAGAAACTCTTACAGCCATGATCCTACAATTAGATTTAGATACATCCCTGCGCCTGCGCAGATTTAATTGCAGATTCAAGACCATAAATAGTAACTTAAAGTAGGTCATTAGATACAAAAATGTAAAAATAGGTACAAAACCAAATGCTATCACAGCTAACATGATTTTGTAAACAAATACCAAAAAGGCTAAATTAAGTTTGGTCTGGCCTAATCCAACTCTGTCTCATGCCCTTTGTTGGGACAGTTCTGGCTGGAAGGCAGGAGGGGGTTTTGGCCCTCCGTAGCCACTGACAATGCAGAAGACCCAACACACAAATGCTTCTTGGGGGTTCAAGCTCTCTTTGGCTAAAGTCCCTGGATTTCCAAGGATTGGCCTCACTCTAGCCTCAGAGTGCACTTAGGATCATGTCTCCCACACCAGGGAAACATTTTCCTAGCCTACTTGACTACTTTTTCTGATTTTTTTTTTCTTTCTTTTGAGTAATATCTTGTGAAAGATGCCCACTGACAACAGGCTTCGTAGGGAGTCCGAGGAGTAAGCTGAAGAAACAGGTATCGCTGAGGAGACCACGGAGAATTTTTCCAGAGTTAACTTTCAGAAGTTCCATTAATAAAGAGCTATTAATCAGCAATACTTCAAATCCAGAATTATAGTCTTCCTCTGATTTACAAAGGGTTTTATGTTTACTTAAATCCATTTGTAAAATTCAATTAACTCTTTTCTTGAAAACAGAAATCAAAGGCCATTAAACAAATCAACTGACTGTCACAATGTGAGAATACTTTACCTTTCCTTCTACTAATGCAAGGGTGGCAGCTCTCTGCTGTAGTTACTTGCAGCATGAGCTCAGAGGACAGGCTTCATGGCAAACTCAGAAGCCAAATCTTCCCATTTCTCTTGAATGAGTGAAAACAGCAAATTTTAGAGCGGATGTGTTCATACACTGACCCTAGACCTCCTTCATTAAATCAAAAGGCTTTCATTTATGCACATTTTTTGACCTCAGCTGCTCTAACATAAGTCAAATAGTCTGAGACTTGTGAGCCAAGCCCCTCTTAAGTGAAAAACCCCATGATTTAATTGTACCAAATGACTGGAGAGCTTGTGCAATTTGCAGAGCACTGGTGTTAGTGAGGCTTCACAGAAGGAGCTTGTAACTGCAATAATTGCTGCATTTGTACTGCTTTCTGAGGAAACTTTGCATGTAGTCTCATGCAGAGAACATTACAGTAATCCAGGCCATGGATGACTGTGGGTTGGTCCACATCAAAGTAGAAAGAATTAGGTGACTAAAAGCATAAGGCTATTACAAAACAAGGTGGGACAGATAGAGAAGCTATATTTATGCTGCTGAATTCTTAATTTGTGCTTTTCTTTGGAAGATCCTCCACAGATAAAAACACACTCCATCCTTGGGGCAGGATGAGCTATCGATGGTTTAAAATGTGGTTTGCTTGGCTAAGTTGAGGTGCAAAGATGTAGGTTGAAGTCTTGGTCAGCATGTGGTAGAACAGTGGCTTGCAGAAACATTTGGGTCAAAGAAGGATCCAGGACTCTTGGCTATGCAGTATGCTCTGGTAACAGTTCTTTAAACTGAAAATAGATTGTACTTTGTCATTCAAATAATACAGCCACTGTACCCCAAGTTAATGAGACAGCTTTGCTCCAGCCATTATTGAATTCAAAGGCAGATCTCCTAGTGGACTCAAGAGTACAGGGCTGGACTCCATACCCATGACGTATGTATGACAGCCTGCAATATAAGCAAATAAAACTAGTAGCTTTAAGCAACTATAGTTCATAAGCTGCATCTATTACTTCTGTAATAGAGAGTGAAGTTCATTCCAGCTGACAAGCCAAAGGTAGAACTAAAGCAAGACAGACTACTTTCCGATGATGTGGACAGGAAAAGTGACTCGAAGGAAACTTTCAAACTGAAGGTGCCTAGGGATGGGCCAGAACCCATTTCACCTTGGTATAGGCGGAAGAGGGGGAGCACCTCTTTCTTTTCGGCCAGAGCCACCTGAAAGAGAAAGCAAGTTCTGTTTCACTTCTCCTGGCTTCTTTTCACGTGAGAGTTCAAGCTATTCATTACATAACGGGTGAAGAAATCTGAATTTTGTCTAACCATTTTACTAGTTCTGTGTTGAGTTGCTGGTTCGTCTATTAAACAACAGTATACTGACTGTATTTTAATGAATGTGATCTACAAATGCTTGGAAAACATAAGTATTTCTGTCCTTTGGCCCTTCTTCAGAACAAATCAATAGCTCTTGTTAGCCTTACTACCTTATGCAAATATATAAGGTCTTAGTGCTGCTTGAACACATGCAAATTTCAATGAAAGTTCTAAACGTAGTAAGAGCTGAAAGCTATTAATATATTACCCATATGAAGGTTTTCATTCCAAAGTCATGAAAATAAATATAAATGTGTGTATCTCTTGGCCTTTCCTTCTGGAGTAATAGGAAGGGTTGAAAGCTAACAGTGCAAAGCAAAGGGTCACAGACTAACAGGAATTTCTACTCCAAGCCTCATAATTTGGAAACAGCAGACAGAGAGAGAGAGAGAGAGAAACATCTGAGTGTACAGATGATTACAGGCTAACTATGAGCCTCCAATTGGTTGCGAAAGAAGTAAATTGATCTCTGGGTGTATCAGGCAAGATACCACTAATGGAGGTAGGAAGTATTTATGCTGCTGTAAACGTGGGTGAGACCTCAGCTGGTCTCACCAGCACGTAACACTGATTGGAAAAGACAAATTCAAACTGAAGTGTATACAGAAGCAACACTGATAATCAGTGAAATGGAGATGTTATCTTGAAAGAACAGCCTAGTACATCCTGGTTTAATCAGCCCAGCAAAACAGAGGATGAGCAGGACTATGACTGTCATTCTAAAAAATATCAGTGCTTTAACATGCAAAAGCAAGAGGGTAATTAAATTAAAGGACGATGTTGGCACAAGAGTAACTGAACCATGAATGAATCTGGATGGAAAATGGAAAAAACAAGTCCATTTTAAGAGGGCTTTTATCTGCAAAACTGCATTTAATAGCTTCTGTATGGTGGGGAATGGTGACTGGGCTATTAGTCTGAAGCCTTGAGTACCCAATCTCTTCTCTATCCACATTGTCTTTTAGGATGATTGGTTTATGCTAACAAAAAAAAGAGGATCAACAAAAGAATTAAGACTGAAGGAGCCAAACTATTCCTGGTTATAATTGTCTTTAACTGATCAACTGTTTACTTCTTACTGGGAAAACTGCTCTATGCTGTACTAACTCTTCCAAATTGATAACCAGCAGGCTGAAACTCCAACATCAGAGTTGGAACAAACTTACCTCTGCTTTCATTTCTTGCTAATTTACTTGGATAACTTTTGTTCACAGGTACATATGGCTCTGGAGGTGGTAAGTCAGATATAGGATGGAAAGAAAATCTGCTTTCCCACTCATCTGAAAAACAAAATATCCCTGGAGTTTACTGGTTAGTTTTCTGACGGAGTTGCAGAAAGTCTTTTGGCATTAACATCATGTTTAATACATGACTTACATTGCAAAATGCTTAGGAAGCTAAGTATAGAATGGGCATCCTACTGAGAAGTTAGGGAAGAAGAAGCTTTAGATTAGCTTGAGAGTGAAAATCCTTAACTAACTGATCACTCAGCCAATCTAATGCAAAGTCACAGATTGGGGAAGTGACTGTTATTCCGTGGAAATCAGTGCTATGTTCCCTTCCATATGTAATAGAACCAACTGATTATATAAACACACATACATCTGTATGCATGCTATTAGCAATGCATGTTTCCTACTACATAACAGTATATCATTCCCATTTTCTGATGTTTAAACTTTGTTGATATACAGAGCTCATTAAAAGCAATCTGTTTTTTGGGTTTCAACTTTTATATGGGAAAAAGAGTATTTGGGGGCATTATGATAAAGCAATCACAGAGAACCTCTTAGCATGCAAGTAGTGTGAAAAATAGCTAAATGCGTCAGTATCTCATGGGAATACCTTGTTAACACATTTCAGGATTTTAAAGAATAAATAAAGCCGATCTGTTTCTTAGTTAAAATAATGGGAAAAACTTCTTTCTGCAGGTCTGTTTTGAACTTGAATTTGGATGCTCAAGGAGGAAAATATGGGCCATCTCAAAGTTGGTCATTTCCTGACTTGGTTGCTTCAGGACTTTGCAACCATGACAATCTTGCAATATTGTTTTATTCTATTGCATAATGTAATGAACAGCTGAGTAAGTTTTTCCTAGCAGCAGAACATGTGGTTGTTTTCTAAGATCCAGTTTTTCTTTCTTTATTCCTAGTGGTTGCAATTACAAACTAGTATGTGAAGGAGCTGCAGGTTCTAAACCCTGAAAGTGACTTAAGTAGGAAAAAACATGTGACCCACCTGCCTTAACTGACGTGTAAAGAAGGTTTAAAAGGGTTAATTACTGTTTTATCTTCTGTCTTTTTTATAAATATCAGAAATGGCAATTTTACCCTTCTATAATTTACCTGAAAGGCTTATCCATACGTGATGAATATAAACCACAATTAAAAAGAAAAGCATAATGAGTCTTTAAAACTTGGCTATCATGAACCTTACTTTTTTCAATAAGCACTAGTTCAGTGAGAAGAAACGTCACTAGTAAAGTGACATTTTCAGCAGTTTTCTGACAATTTCTTCCCTTACCTGTTCTTCAGCTACTGTTTCTTGAGTCCCCATCTAACTTGGTCGGGGACTGGGTGTCTGTATGGACCACCGTGCAGCTTTGCTCTCGGCAAGGCCGCCGCGGGCGGCCCCGCGAGCCCCGCTTACCGTCGCACGCCTCCTGGAAGCCGTTCCTCATGGCGGGAGCCGGCGGCGGCGGCGGCGCTCCGGCGCCCGGCCGGTCTGGCGGCAGCGGCGGCCTCGGTCCCCCTCTGTGGTTTTCCAGCCCGGGCCGGGCGGGCAGCTGCGGCGTCGCCGGCAGGGCTCTCGACGTGCTGCCGTTCCTGCTCAGGGGAGGCGGCGGCGGCAGGGGCCCTGCGGGGAGAGGAGCGCGCGCACGCGGCTTGTAGCCAGAGCTGCCCTGCTGCTCGTGAGCCGCCGCGCGCTAACGACTGGCGGGGAGCTGCGCTCGCGTGGCCCCTCGGCCCAAGCAGGGGCCTCGGCCACGCGGCGCCTCCAGCGCCCGCCTCCCCGCTCTCCCGGGCTCCCCGAGAGCTCGTGCCGCCTCGTAGGGGAGAGCGCAGGCCGGGCACGTCTAAGCAGAGGGGCTCCGTGGTGCTCTCCTGGCCCAGCAGAGAGCACAGGAGCTGACCCCTGAGGACGCTTCTAAGCCACTCTAAACAACGCCGAGCACAGCGAGCAGAAACTGCAGCTGGAAGCCAGGACACGGCGGAGGCCCAAAGCAAACCCTGCTTCCCCTCTGTACACCCTCAAACCAAACCCCGCTTCCTTTCTATACACCGTTGCCAGGCAAGGGGACGTGGCGCAGAGGAGCAGCTCTGTTTCCCGCAGAGCCTCTTTTTCCATAGGGCTGGTCTGCCGAGGGCACCTCCGCAGAGTCTGCCGGGGCAGACGGGCGGATCCAGCCCGGGAGCAGCAGCGTTAAGCACTGTGGCATCAATTCCCTCGTTTATAAACGTATCTGCTGCATGCCGGGGTTTGCTGGGGTTGGAGCCCATCCACCGCCCGCTAAAGTGGAAGCAGACCTCACACGCGCTCTCGCCTCTCCACTGCGGGAGCATCCGCAGAGTGGCAGGAGGACACGGCCGCGCCAATACGCGAGGCCCGTTCCACGGCGAGGGCAGAGCCGCAGCGAGGGCAGGGCAGGGCAGGCGGCTCCTCTGCAAGGAGGCAGGAAATAAAGGCAGGAAATAAAGGCACGAAAGGCCAACGCGCCCCACGTGCTGCTGTCCAGCCAGGTGACCACGGCGAGGACACCTGGGGACGGGGAAGAGGGCGTGGGGTGTCAGGAGGTCTCACGGCCGCTCTGTTCAGCACGGTTGGGCAACTGGCAATTATGCAGATTTTTTTTATGAAAGGCTTCCTTGTCCTGATGAAATCTAGTTACAGATGTGCATTTTGAAAAAGAGACTAGTGGTGCTTCTACGAAAAGCATTGAAACATGTTGCAATAAACATGCTGTGCTCCTCTTTTTTTTTTTTTTTTCTCCTTTGCAAGCGATTCAAGCTTGCCTTCATGGACAGGATTCTGTGGGTGAGAAGCACTGAGCATCTTTCAGAACAGTTTTGCTTGTTCTCTCTCAAGCCTCCCTAGGACCCTCAGCCTCTGTTAAGTGGGTGCTGAACAGAAGAATTGACATTCATAACTCATGGCTTCAACATGGATGGCTAAAGTCTCTGGTAGACCCTGTGAGATTCACCCTTGCTGTGCAGGATGGGGTGGGTTTGGTGTGATTCCAGCTTATTTCTCCAAAAGCCTAAAGGAAAGGCAAGGCCCAAGGAGGTTCCTAAGAAAAGCTTCTCCCTTCCCAATGGTACGGGACCTGTTTGCACCTTAGTTCCCTCATCTGCACAGGAAAATCATCTGGTATTAAGAGAGCTAGGTTACAATGTGCAGTTCTCAAGAATTATGAACAATAAATTAGCAAAGGACAAAGCACATTATGAAATCACTCTATGCAGACAATTCTATTTTTAGTCTCACTTGAAATTGGCATGTACTAAGTGACAGCAGTTAGTCACACCGCAACAACTGCCATTACACTTGACAACTGCTGGATAGGTCTTTTATTAAAATAATTTATATTTTGCTCTAAACGCTCATGCTCCCCAGCACGTAGCAGGTCAGATTTTGCAAACCTGCATTCATGGGAACGCTGCCACTAACTGGGCTATTCCCAAAAGTAAATATTTGCTACCCGGCTAGATAAAGTGGGCTCTTTGCACTAAGGACTGCAATGGAAAACTCCGCTTTGTATTCCCTTTTTGCTACAGCAACACCAATGAAAATGGCAGAGACCTGCCCAAGCGTGCAAGAGTGAGCAGGTGACATGTAATGATGTCACTTAAGCCACCAGAATGCCCATAAACCTCCATTTTCTCTTGCAGAGCCCCTTGGGCACGAGGGCTGTTGGCAGCTCGGCAGGTTGCGCCAGGCAAGGTGCTGCCTCCGGCCGCTCCGCGCTGGGGCCGAGCACGAGGGGCTGCTTGGCAAGAGGCGGCGCGTCGAGGCCAGGGTGGCGGCGGCTCCTACCTGTTCGGCCCGGCGGGTCGCG
>VZSV01000128.1:600204-611447 GCA_013398735.1 Nothocercus julius | reverse complement strand
TGCCCGGCGGGAGGCGGTGGCGGAGGGGGCGGCTTGTCGTCGGCCGGACGGCCCGGCGTGGGCGGCAGCGGCGGGCGGTTGGAGAAGGGAGACGACGAGCTCGGGTTGGAGGGGCGCATGGAGCCGCCGAAGGCAGCGTTTCTGCTGCCCGGGAAGGGCGGTGGCGTGGGCCCGATGCTGGGCTGCCTGCTCAGCCCCGGCACCGGCGGGGACCCTCGCGTGTGCAGGCTGGACGCGATGGGCCGTGGCGTGCTCGGCACCGGAGGGGGCCCGCCGTCGGGCTTGGAGCCGAAGTCGGGTCTGGGGGGCGGCAGGCGGGTTCTCTGCGGCTCCGGAGTGGCGCTTCTCTGGCTGGAAGGTGGCGCCGGGAACCGCGGCGGCCCGCTCGGAGGGGAGAAGGGCTTGGCGGCTGCCGACCTGCCTCCGGGCGGCAACACGGGCGGCCTGCTTGCCCCGGCATCTAGGACACAAGAGGAGACAGACATCAACGTTCACGGGGCTGAGAAACCCAACTGCACTCTAAAGGGCCAAAACCCAAGAGAATATGAAGACCCAACTGGGTCTGCCTTGGCATAGGACCCTCAGGTGTTCAGGATTTGTCACCTAGAAGCATTTTTTTTTTTTTTTATAAAGCAATTTTGATGTGTGCTGGGGAACAATGACAAAATGACTCTTATCTCTCAAGTGATATTTAACCCCTGCAGCTCAGCTAACTGCTCTTTGCAATCCTTTGCAGTTTCTGCTGTCCAAGGGCACACTCGCACATGCCTGGAAGAAGCCAGCCTTGCAGCTGAAGCACCGCTCCTCAGTTACATCAGGCACTTCAGTATTACTACCAGTTCCCTAAATAAACTGTGACACAGTAGAAAACACCAATTCCGAGGGACTGTTTTGTCCACGTGTGCTGAAAAATTTGTTAGTTTTTTTTATAAACACAGGATTCATAACCCTCTCCATCCCCCATTGCTTGGTCCTTCTTCAGCAAGTGTGAAATGATGCACCCTGAGCCTTCAGCTTGCTGCTCCCAGCATCAACCTCGTTTCAAGGGGCACAAAGCTTTGGCAGCTGTTTGCAAGTTGGAGGAATACAGCATATGCCCCTGGCTGCAGCACGCAGAGCCGTGAGCTGGGATGCCTCACGCACTACCTACATGGTAAATGATGCTGTCTTGGTGCAGACACAAGTGCACTCCCCATTTGGAAAGTAGATCCTTTTTCCTAGTGCACAAGGCAGAGTGAATTGGGAATCCTCTTATGGCTCCTCTTTCGTCCATCCACAGCAAAGACAGGACCTTTGCAGGTGTCAATTCAGCACTGCTGAGATCTTCATTTTCAACAGTAATTAGGAGGATGGGTGGAAAGAGGAGACTCACCTCTTTATAAAACCAAGCATTAGGGAAAAGAAACAAACAAGATTTAAGATCAAATTTGCATTTCCTAAGAGCCCTCCTTGTGTCTGGGCACCTGAGAAAGACCTTAACTCGACTATATGCTAAACATAACATCATTTTTAAACAGGAAGCACTTCATTGTGCTGTTTAAAGGTGCTTGGAGACATTCTGAATCCAAGCAGGTAATTTACTGGTGCTGTATGAAGGTTTTTAAGTAATCTGTCATCTACTTGTTTGCACTGAACCTGCAAAGTCCTCCCTACCAGAATCACGACTGGCAGCAGATCTGAGCTTTGGCATCCCTGCTTGAAAAAGGCCTCCAAGGCCAGGCGGTCCTCCTCCACCGAAGCCACCGCCGCCGCCACCAAAGCCACCGCCACCACCGCCACCTCCTCCAAAGCCACCGCCACCTCCTCCAGGTCCTTTGGGTTCTGTTGGAATACACAAAAAACAATTTTGCAGAGAGATGAGACTGACCCAGCAAACTTCTCTCTTTCATTAGAGCAGCTCTTGTAACTGGGGAAACACAGACAAGCTTTCAAACCACACAAGACCTTCTTCAAGTTGGACCACCTCAGCTACCATCAATACCACTATTATATCATGGAAGAGGTAGTGCAATAAACATAGCTACTGTGTTTTATTAAGCCACTCTTCTTTAGTCTGCTGTGGACTGGAAGGCAGAGAAATGGCCCCTTCGGACAGTGTGGAACTAAAACATGTAGAAGCCCTGAAAAAATCATGTTGTCTCTGTTAACATCTATGCAAATGTGTAATTTCAGGGGAAGTGAGGAGCAAGACTAAGGTGTTCCTCCTCTTGCAGATGTCTCCACTGTTTACTTCTGGGAATGCACCGACCTCTGTCACTACTGGCATAGTTGCAACACATCTTATTTACATCTACTTATTTACACAAAGCCCAGTGGGGAAAGAGATTTCATTTCTGATTACATTCCTGTAGATCCAGAAATGCAATGACAGAATCATTAGCAGCTAATTTTTCCAATAAGGGGAAATTATTATTTCAGCCCCTTTTCCTCTCCCATTTTTCTCCAATGCCATCATTTCTGCTGTGACAAAACTGAGATATTCAAAGTAAAAGGAAAGTGTTTCCACAATTATAAATGCACGGAAGGACCTATTTGGAGCATCACTGCCAAAGAAACAGGGACACAAGTGAGGATATTTGTGGAGATCATGTCCCAGGCAATTGTCATTATGGCTGTGGATCAATTGCTTAATTTCTTTGCATCTTAGTTTCCACAGCTTTGGATGGGTAAAAATGTCACTCTATAAAACCAAGAACTGTGGATGAAAATCACTTCTAATAATTCCACCTAGGAAAGAAAAAAGTAGAAGGATTATGTTCAAGGAAGAATGTTAAACATTATCCTTCTCTTGAGCATGTTAGCTCAGTTCAGCTCTGACTCATGTAGGGTGTGAACCTCTGGAAAATGCTGCTGCTATGTTTTAGTCTTTCATCACGATTTACTAATTCGTGTAAACAAGATAATAAACCACGTAATTTTAATCTTACTCTTTAGATCACCTTTAATCCCCTAAATGGTTTTTCTCTAGCTCTGTAGAATACTTAAAAAGTACTGTACTTACAGACATAATACTCAAATATTTAAAACTAGGTACAGGGACGACTGCAGGACCATATCTCTTTTCAGTATTTTCATTTTTCTTGGATCACCTTGCTTCTGGCATCTCCTTCTTTCCTCATCACCTTCCCAGCACAGTCTAGCTCCTAATTGCACAGGCAGACCTGGACTGAGTTGTGACACATTTGCTAATCTGTCTGAAGAAACGCGTCTGCTTCCTAGGTGGCAAGCGCAGTGCTGGTGACACGGTGCGACTCTCACTGCTCTTGTGCTTCTGCCCCATCTTCCCAACGCTTTGTGGCACACGGGCTCTGCCAGGCTCCTCTCAGCGTCTGCCAAGTTGCGCTGCGAGACACAGCAGCGGTTCAGGCCGATGGAGACCTTTTCTCCCTCAGGTAAGGAGCGCTGCTGCGCTCTGCCAAAGCACGGGCTGGCAGGCTGAGGTTAAGCCAGGAAGACAACCCCGGCGCGCAGCAACCGGGCGATGCCCGCGGAGCTGCGCCTCACTGCTTCGGCTCTGCGCTTCCATTCACCGGCTCTGCAGTCATTTATAAAGCAAGGCTGCCACACAAAGGGCACCTTTACTTTTATGCTGTTTGTGCGAAAGTAGAGGTTTAAAACTCCCACTTTATTCTCTGGGCTGTTCTCGGTGCTGAGGGGCTTTTCTGCACATTTGATCTGCTGCGCCTTCTCAGCAGAGCTCCTTATAGGGGTTGCCTCACTTTCTGATTTAGGCAAATGAGAAAAATCCACTACTTCACAAGAGTCAACAAACAAATTATCACTCACATTTCAGAAGCAATAGTTGATTTCTCAGCTGACTTAATCCATGAACAGAAGTCATTTTTGTTTATGCCTTTTTTGGCATTTACCTGCTTCTCTCATGGCGCTTCATCTACATGAAATAGTTCTCTGCATTCAAATTCAAATATACGGCACCATTCATTCACACCGAAGTGCAAACATACGGAGTAATACTCACTGTCTAGAATTGGAGCACTTCTGTCATTTGTAACAGTCTTCTTTAGCTTTTTTCCTTTGGTGATATCAGATAACAGAGCATTTCGCCCTGCTTGCTCTGACCTGCTTAAGGATGGTTTTTCAGTATTTGCCTGCAAAATAAAGTTAGAAATGGGAGGTAAAATAAACCTAGATATTTAGCTACAAAGTTCTGTTCCAGTATGGTAGTTATGAGACATCTCAATTTGTATTTTAACAGCCCTAGACCTGGTAGGGCGCCACATCTAGTTTTGTGGATCAAGTTATGGGCAGCTACACCCAAAACACTACTGCTGGCCCAACCCAGAGAGCTCTCTGGAAGCAAAATGCTTTTATTTGAACTCCAATTTTTTTCACTCTACATTTAGAGTCTCAGTTACTTCAATCCCTAACATACAAATACTGAATAAACTGGAATAAGAGAAGTTTTAGTTACTATTTTAATTTTGATAGAAATACCTTAACATGTCAGTCACCAGTGTTAACAGTATGAATCTTGTCAAATATCAGTAAAAGCAGGAACCTGCTTCTACTTTATGGATTGCAACTGAATTGTGATTTTTCATCACATTACAGTCTGGAAAGTATAACAAGTATGGAAAAATAAGCAGAGAAAATAATGGTATGAGAAGGTAAATTAAGAAGTTTAAATTTCTGCCAACAGTTAGAAATTACTGGAAGAGAGGAACTATGACTTATAAAGTTTAAGGTTTGTTCCAGAGGTCTTCTCTTTTTACTTCATGTTTTGGTGGCTACAGTTTTTCAAGAAAGATCCAGAAAGTATATATACATATGCATATGCACATATTATGGGTTTTTTTTTGTACTAGGGGTTGGTGGTTCCTGAAAATTTTTCTAACATATCAGATCAGTGTTACAGAGATTTCCTGCAAGCTGCCATGAAGGGACTAAGCAGAGCACTAGTGCAAGGGAGAAGGTGGAGCACAGGCTGGAGCAAGGGAAGGGGAGAGGCACATTCAGTTACTCAGGCCTAGACAAGCTGCTGAGGCCTCACGATGCTCAGTGGAGAATCCTTGCACCAAACCCAACACAGGAGTGGGAGGAAGTGGAGGGTGGAAAGCCAGTGTGGCTACTTATACCCACAGGGGCACAGGAAAGGAATGGGAGTAACGATCGCTCTTGTAGGATCAATCATCAGCGACCAACAAATTCAGAAGAGCATCCTCCAAACACCTGCTACTTGGCATATACCCAATATAGAGGCACATCCTTGTCCACATCCTTGGCTTTTGCACCTCTCCCAGTGTGGGAAGCCACACTAGAAGACAGCGCATTCTGCACGTTTCCCTCCTGCCACACTTACCAGGGCCAAGGTTGGCGGCGGCGGGGGAGCCGGCGGCGGAGGCACCGGCATGGTGGGCGGCCGAGCTCCTCCTGGCCTTGCCGAGAAACCTGCACAACAAAACGGACACACGTGACCCAGAGACCAACACACTTGGCACCTTTGGGAACACCTGCTACTCAGCTATGAGCCATCCCTGCAGCTAACAGATTTCCCTGCTACATTTTCCAAGTCTAATGGAATCCGGTCATGTACAGCAAAAACTAACAAAACTAAACTCCATCTAACCTACCAGTCTTGTCCACAGGTAAGTACTGCAAGATAATCCCATTGCTAAATGACCAGACTCTCCTTCAGAAAGGCATCAGCTCTCTGAGACATTTCACATCCTTACTCTGAAACCAGCGCGGCCTTTTCAAAGCCTCTTCGTTGCTGCAGGACAACATACGCGCCTGCTTTTTGGGCTGGGGTGGGAGAGCAGACATGTAGGAAAGACTCACGTGCCTGCCCTTGTCCCTCGTTACTCCGAGCAGCCCACGCGCACCGTCTCTGGTGGCACCTTGCTCGCTGCTAGAGCGGGGCCGTCGGCGTCCCCGAGCACGGCACGAGGGCCCTGCACGGCGCGAGGCAGCGCCATCCTCGGCCCCCGGCCACGGGCAAGTGGCAGCCAAAGATAAACCAAGGTCAGCGTCAAGTATGTGCTTGCTGGACAAATACTGCTTGGGGTGGAAAACACCCCTTTGGCCTACATGCTTTCTCTCTTGCCCTTTCGCTTGAGGAAGCTTTAGCAACGCGACGGGCCATCACTTACACTGCTCTTGCACACGAGAGTTAAAAGCAGTGGAAGACGAATCAGGACTATTCTGCAGACAGCCGCACTCTCCCAGATGTGGTTAGCTACAGGAATAGGCTCTCCTGCTTCCTACAGCACTTCACTAATCTTCACAATACTATGGACAACTGTAATAGAGCAGGATCTATCAAATCAGCTTCATGCTAGGGACAGTGAGAGACTTAAGAGACTAAGTAAATATTAGAAAAACAAAATGGAATTGTCGGTTACCATTTGAAGTGAGTCACCACCTAAAAAGTCTGTAATGTCCTGAAATGATCCAAGATACGTAAGTGTGTTAGAAAAACTGGTTAGCAATACATGTTTCTCTCATCAGATGCCCGTGCTTTAAAAAAAATAGAATACAGCTCTCCTGGGCAGCCCAAATAAAACACCGCTGAGCTGCCTTCCCAGGACAACTTCCCTGAAATGACACTTTACCCCAATTTTGTCTGCAACTTTGAGAAAAAGGGCTGGGAAAGGGAACAAAGAGCATCACCTCCAGCCCTGGTTGACAAACTTGCAAAGCGAGCGGAGCTGATGGGGGCCAGAGGCCCTGCAGGCCTCGCTTGGCTCTGCCGCAGAAACTGTTTCTCTTTCCTGTTGCTGAGAAAGGGCAAGCGGAGCAAAGGGGAAGCTGACGGACACAAGGACGTGCCCAGGGGACACTGCGAGAGGAGTCTGCACGGGGCTGTACAAACACGCGTGCAGGCCCCCAGCGGGGCACAAAGTTCCTCATCGTTCCTACCGGCAAGTTACTCCTAATATTAAGACGTACCCAGGGAAGCACAAGTTTCAAACTCAGGGGACCTGTTTGAATTTGTTGGTTATGCATCATTTTTCTATCTTTCAGTCATGACATAAAACTCTGCACAAAGCCCTGTCCTTTGCCAGTCCCCTTATACTGAATTCAGTGTTTAAAATCTGAAACCTATTAAAAGCACGCAGACTAACGCTGCTTTGTTCTTCAACTTCCTGTTTAAAAAAACAGTCAACAGGAAAATTATTTCTTGCTGCAGACCACAACCATCCTGTTTCTTAACACAGCCTCTTCACAGCTGCAGTTGTCTCTCGCCTAAAGGTGCCATTAGGCCATTTCACCAGGCTTTTAACTCCTTCAACCGATTAAAATGCTATGAAAATTAGCATGTGCCAAGCAAGCGCCATAACCCCTAGCACACGGATGTGGTGGCATTTTGCAAGCACAGAGCAAGGTTCTGCAACGGGCCAAACTCAGGCACAACTGGCTTGAAGTCTGGTGTAAGTCAGTCTCATTCAGCAGACCTGCTTGCCCTTTAGGTTTGTGCTTTGATATTTTTTGGTGGTATCTTCCTGTGTAAGATCTGCTAAAATGGAGATGGTAATTTTGAGTAATTTGAGGAGAACTAAGTAAACTAGATGTGACATATAAATATAAAGTATTAAGTGGTTCTGAAACCATCAATGAGCCTTTAGAGGACTATGCTTTATCACCCAATAAACTTATTTTACATTTCTGCCACAGTGTTTAGAGATGAAGTACACATAGCCAAACTACTCAGCTTAGCCAGAAGTGTACCCGAGACAGCTGAAAGACCAACTTTCCAATACGGAACTATGAAATACGATTCCTGTATCTCTGTGCTTTATTCTTGAGCATATATTTCCCTAGCAGCCATCAGAAGAAATATTATATAGGAGTCAGACACCCACTTGTCCCCCCGCCCAAGTATAATGCATGCACTTATAGAGTCAGTAAAACACATTAGTTTATCAAATTTTAGCTGCAAGTGTATATCATGACACTGTTTCATTCTTACTTTTGTCACACTCTGACTCAGCCCCTGCCAAGAAATTTAAATAGAAACTTTGCAGCAAGAAATAGGCCTCTGTCTTCAAAGTCCCATCTCACCCTTGCTGTTCAGCCTTTAGATTTTGTACAATCTATTTCTTTGTCTTCCTTTATGTAAGTGAATAAAATGGCACATTCTTGATTATAAATCTGATCAGTATAAGCCTGGAAGAAGAATAACAGCAGAGCAGTGAGCAGCAGGGAGAGACCTGTGCACCTTTGGGAAAAAAAATCTCATTTTAATCAACAGACATTATGCTCATTTACTATCAGCTGATACTATGAAACATATGAAATAGTAACTGATCCATACAGTAATAAATTTCAATTACTGACTTGGTTAACTACCAAGTTGTATATTTAGTGCTGTGGAGTATTGAAAAGGACAAAAAAATCCACCCGCTCCAGTAAAAGAAAACAGAACCGGGGCTAAAGGAATATCAGTACTTTGAAATCTAGTTTGTATTTCCTTGTATGCATTCCAGGCAGCAGTGTAAGTTATCACTGCTTCCAAAATAATACAGAATTGCTACATTTAGTGATGCTTGGTTCTGCAGATTAATGCAACCAACGAACAGATGCTTACACCAAAAATTGAAGACTCTGAGCTCCAAACACCAAGCTTTGCATCATTTGAAATAGAGGGATTTGCACAGCTGGCCATAGCAGCATAAAAATAGAGGGACTTGCACAGCTGGCCGCAGCAGCAGCTGCTCTGCCCTGTGCGCGGGCACCGGCGAGAGCCCAGGCCCGTTTCCTGCCCAGCGGCGGGCGCTGCCAGCAGGCAAACGCCAGGCAAGAGGCTTCAAGCGCAGCCTGCAACACGTCGCACCAGAAACAAACGTCGTTGAAAACACAAAGTATAGCACAGAGACAAAATAGGTTGCATTCTGCTAAGGCCCCTTGCTCTGCAAGATGCCTTCTGAGGGGGTAATACAAACAGTGGCGCTAAACTAAACTCTGGGAATTTAAGATGTATGTTTGGTACCTTATAAAAAAAAAAAGAAAATCTTTTCAAGAGTATATTTAAAGAATATATGCTAAATAGTACCTCTATGCGGGATGGACAGTGGGAAGAGCTGGGGTGCAACTGCGCTCTTTGCATATAGCCAGACATTTTAAGCGGCTGCCAGGCCCCCTTAAACACATTGAGTCAGACAGACAGCTCCGCGTGGTTAATCATTTCCTGCATGATTAGTTTCCAAGCAAAAAAAGAGGAAGGAACAAACAACAACTGCAGAAATAAAAAAAAAAATGATAGAACCCAAAGGGAAAATGCATGAAGTCACTCATTGAGCTGTCGATTGTGGCCCTGTGCATCACGGCCAAACTTCCAAAACAGTATCGATCCGATTCTTTCGGAAGGTATTGCCTTCTGCTACTGACAGAAAGGAATGTTTAAGAAATCTGAATTTGAGGAAATTAGGCTAGGTTGCCAAGGAGGTAACACACCCCACCATGTGCATGTGCGCATGCTCTCTCTCAAAAAAAAAAATAAAAAAAAAATCACTAAGTAAAAAAATAAGATAATTGGAAAAAAGATTAAAAAACAGAACTGTTTCCCATGGAAAAAAATCAGTTTTATGCAGATCAAAATATTTTTCCATGACTTTTTGTAATAGTGTACAGAACTATTTTGATTAAAAATACTACTGTGTTGTCTTACAAAATCTCCTAGCTGCCCTTTGCCGGTTCCCCTGGTGGGCCCCAGTCCTTGGCACGTCCATGTGCCTCATGGCAGAGCCCAGGAGGCTCCCGCACGACGGCTCTATGTTGGCACCTCGGTGCAGGAGGGCAGCAAGTTCTGGGCGAGAGCACCATTTGAGGATGATGCTCCCATGCAACACCAGGCGACTAAATAGCTACTGAGAAATACCAGATACTTTTCTCCTTCTCTTTTTATCACAGCAAAGCTGATGTATGGAGGCCTACAGATACGTCGCACAGATGTTTCCAAACCCCTAAAGGGTTCAGCTGGGACTCTAAAACCAGGAGCACTCTGGGGAGGGGCTCCCTGGACAGCAAAGAACGAATGTTCTGGAGGTGCTTTGGACTCGGTGCCTCGCACGCGCAGCGATGGCGCCAGCCCCTGCGGGCGCTGACGCGGCCACACGCGACGCGGCCGCGATGCAGGAGGGCAGCTGCAGAACGGGGCAAACCTCCCAAGGCCTGGGAGCTCACACGAAAAGGGTGCCACAAAAACCCTACCCGCAGTGCTTCTGGGACTGGCAACAGCAGGGCCTGGCCTGCTAGGGACGGCTTCAGCTGAAACCGCCTTGCTGCAAAGATTACAAAGCTGTTGTCTGCGAAAGGCCCTCACAAGGGCACATGGCACCCATTTTTTTACCCTGCCCTGGCAGCATTAACACTGCAAACAAAGCTGCTTGCAGAGAACCAAACGGTGAGGAGAGGGACCAAGAGAGAAGTTATTTTGGATACTTGAGACTCAGGGAAATTCTGGGCAGATGATAACAACAGAGAGAGGAAGTCAGTTTTGTTGGGGCTTTTCTACGTTTTTCAAAGAAAACTCCCAGCAGTACTTGAAACGAGTGCTATGAGTGTCACTCTCCAACCCGAGCGAAAAATGTCCCCTCCGATGCCAGGGCAGGCACCTCGGCACGGGGAGCTCGGCTGCCCTAAGGCTTCGGGCACGTCTCACCAGCGCAGCCCGCAGTGCCGCGCGCTGCCCGCGGCGCCATCCGAGCGGGCAGGGAAGAGCAGGAGCGGCCTGCGGCGCTCCCGCGCCACCGGAGCCGCGTCCAGCACGCCGCCTCTGCCAGAGGCCGCGGGGAATCCAGCCGCGCTGCAGCTGTGGAAAATTACAGCGAGGAAGCAGGCCACCGCGGCGTCAGAGTGCTGTTCGGATCCAAGCATTCAGAAAGGCTTTCTCCCTTCTCCGTGACAGATTTCTCAAGGCACGTAGAGGACCCCAGGCAAGGGCTGGCTCGAGACCTGCGCCCCTCTGGCAGGACCCTGCCCCTCTGCTCGAAGCAGCCGGTTCAGGGCCCGTACGCTGCCCTGCCCAAACCTCCTGCGAAGAACAGCCCGGCAGCAGCATTGCCTTCTCTCCGAGACCAACAACGCTGCCAAAGGACCGAGTGCCTTGCACCCAAGCTCTCCCTTGGGCTGCCCGGAGCAGCCCTCTGCAACGTTTGGCCACCCACCAGCCAGGGCAGCGCTGAGCCAACTCGAAGGCTCGACGTAACACGAACGGCGTTGCTGCGGGCGAGCTGCCCGGCGGCGCCGGCGCTGGGGGCGGGCGGCGCACGCCTCCGCGCACG